>JAQIXC010000504.1:0-25132 GCA_034697605.1 Metabelba pulverosa | reverse complement strand
CCAAACGTCCGCGTCAATTCAATCAGGTAATATTTGAATGTTTATATTTTCTAGGTTAAATATTTGATTATACTGTTACTTCGCTATCATTACACATGGAATAGGTTTTTATTAATAATGTGTTTTTATATAAGTTACACGTTATAAATTATATTTATAACCATCATATATAAATTTATAACATCATATACGTTTCTTAATATTTATTTTACTTCTCTATATACAACACTATACAGTCTGTATAAATTATTTTAGATGCAAGGCAGATTTTATTTTATTATTTATGAAAAATATACATACAAAATCTTTTAAAGTAAATTGATACAATGTAATTTGAAATGTTTTAGTCCTGGTTTGGTCGTAAATACGCGAATATTTCGATACTCGTCGCTACCCGAAGGTATGGTTGACGCTGTAGTCGCGAAGACACCGCTCGGTCGCGCCGGACAGCCAATAGACATCGCGCGCTCTGCAGCCTATCTCGCGTCTACCGACGCCGGCTATGTGTCCGCCAATAATCACGTCGTATCGGGTGGATATCCGATATAAATCAACATGGTTACATTTATCAAAACAGAATTGGCAATTATTTTAATCAAGTTTATAATTAATTTAAATAAATATTATGTTAATTATGTTTCAAATTTTTTATAATTTTAGCTTATATTATTATTTCTATTTAAGTATAATGTTAATTAAGCTGTGTAATTTGAATTTTAATTAATAAAAGTTGTAAATTATTAATTTTGTATTTTAATTATATAAAATTGTTTTAAACTAAGGATAATATACAGCATGAATCAAAACCTAAATTGGTACATAACACTGAATATCGCTGGAACAGCTTAACCGATTTTAGTAATTTTTAATTCAATTTGTTCAGAATTTTGCCACCCAACTTTCCACTAAAGCAATTTTCAATACGTATAATATTTTAAAAGCTATAACAAATTACATTTTTTGATTTGATTTAAAAACAAAATAACAAATTTGTAATTTTGCATATTTTTAAATTTATTGCAAAACCATAGTATAAAATAAGATTCTAAGTTAAAATTTACACATTTTAAAATGCTATTTTAAGGTTATTTTTATAATTTATATAAAAATCTAATTATTTATAATTTTATACATTATAAACTAACAGGTAGACCTCGATGGCATGATAGTGGCCGATTGGCTTGATAGTGGTACAGAATTAAAGATATTAACTAGCTATACACTCTAAAGCAGTAAGTGTGTATAGTACATATTAGTGCTCATACAAAAGCATAAGCAATACAAAGCATAGAAACGGTAAATTTAACCGTTAATTGCGGCCAAACGCGTCGCCATTTGCCGTTAATTTTTGGTATACATACTATTTGGGTTAATATCTTTAATTCGGTACCACTTTCAAGCCAATCGGCCACTATCATCCCTACGCGGTCAACCTGTAAGGCAGTTTTTCTAATTCAAAGACATTTATTAATAAAAATATAATAACTTGTCACTGTATAATGTTAAAGCAATATCAAACAAAACGAATTATAATGTTTGCCAATAGGTGGCTAATTTAAAATAACTTAAGAAAATGAGTTAAGAATATTTGATCTATAAAATTAATTATGTGCAATAGTTTTTGAAGTTATTTAATTATTGAAAATTGCTTTGGTGGAAAGTTGGGTGGCAAAATTCTGAACAATTGAAATAATAATTTCTAAAATCGGTTAAGCGGTTCCAGAGATATTCAGTGTTATGTGCCAATTTAGGTTTTGATTCATGCTGTATGCTTACGTTATTGTTAAGATTATTCGCCTATTTTAAATTAAAACATGTTAATTGTTGTTCAATTGTATATACGGTTTGAGTCAAATCAATTGGCTGTTTTATTTTTGTTATAATTCCAACATGCTTAAATATTGTAGCATATGTTTTTACTGTGTATTTCTATTGTTTAATTACTTAATTACTTATTTTACTTATTTACTGCAGTATATACTACATAAAGTTATACCATATAAGCCGTTCATTTAAGCCAAGGCTAATGTAATTACTAGTGTATGTGCACTGTCTAAAACACGTAAACAGGCACGCTGTGCCTTGACGGTCGTAGCCATTGTAGTACTACCACTATCTGTACACGTGGAGCAACACAATGAAGCCTACGACGTACAGTTGACTCATAGACTTGACTCATAGATACACGGCATTGGCTCGCGCTTTGGCTTAACAACAGCGCTATATAAACTGTGATTGGTAGACCTCAGCTCAGCGACAGCAACACCGCTGTGATTGGCAGAACGCAGTTTGGAGGACAACTGCAAGTAACAAAACAACGCGCTCTGCGCCGCACTAGAGAGAGTTCGACTTTGGGGCCTCTTGACGAACAGTCAACGCAAGACAACTATGTAGTTTTTATAATTAACATTGTATTAGTTTTAGATTTGATATTTGTGTATTACTTTACTTATTTGGTGTCATATAATAAAATTGGTGATTGGTAAGCAGTCTCTTTTATTTAACTAACCGTTTATCTTAGGCGCGGGTGTGCGTAAACGCGCGCACCCGTGGCCGCACAGGAGACGTAGTCGGTCGCTGATCGCCAGAGTTGCCATCCGCTGGTCGTGACTGCAGAGTCGGCCGCGAGTGCCATAGTGGATTTGAGTCAACGCGAGTTGGTAATACTCGCGCAGTTAGGCTAACAAAAGTTGCCTATTTCTTCCTTCTACTTTAGACCGCTATACCTTACCACATTCATCCGAAAAGATCCAGAGGAGAGGAACGCGCCGCGCAACTCGAGCGAGACTTAAGCAAACCGACGGGCGGTAGCCGGGAGCAAGCAAGAGGTGAGCGAGCCCTCATACGCGGACAAACGGACCCCAGACAGACAGGCGTGCACAGCGAGCACCGTAAGCCGAGCCAAGGCCGAGTTGAGGACGTGGACGCGTAGTAGTGCGAGCCGCCGGAGTCGAGACGTGACGTCGAGACCGCAGATAGAACGCTCCAATATTATTGAAAATTTTAATAGCCAATTTTTTCATAATCGTTTGACATTTGTAAAACTGTAAATTTTTTATAAAATAGTTACATGGTTATTATATTATAAAGCCTAGTCTAGTTGGTTGTTTACGGCCGTTTTTAAAAATGTACTTGATAAAAATAATTTTTTATATTTTTAATATATACGTTTAATAATAATAAGAATTATTATTGGGTGCAGGTAATGCGAATATAAGGAATAAACAGGTAAAAATTGTAGAAACTTTAAAAACTTATGTGATATTGGGAAATGAGGGTATTCTTGCATAAGAAAAAGTTATAAATTTTGATGTTAAAAGTAAGTTTTGACTTTGAATCTATATATCGTATAGACCAGCCATTCTGAAACTTCGTCAAATAAGGTTCCACATATTGATGAACACATGTTCACTGATGACTATATAACGTAAACTCAGTGTAAACTCAAATTACTTATACTGTTCGTCGATAGGTGGGTCTTTTGAGATGGATTAGTGGCATGGATTAAGAATGGCTGGTATAGACTATGTTACATTTTTACAAACAAAAAATTTACTGTAATAAATGTCAAGCGATTATGAAAAAATTGGCTATTAAAAATTTTAAAAATATTTAAGAATGTTTAAATTATAGCAGAAACAAAAAGGCCACTTGATTTGACTCAAACTGTATATCAAATACTTTTAACACATGTATAAGCTATTTTCTAAATAGCGCAAATAGTTTAAATTATTACTTTCCACATATAACTAATCATCTAAAATAATGTAGTTAAAATTTAATACAGCATAAATAATATCATATTAGTTTGTAATGTAATTATTATAATATATAATTGGTATTACATCATATAAAATGAAATAACAGACTTTCATAACTTGTGAGCTTATGTAAATGAAATAATTAAATATAAATGTTATACGTTCCATAAATAATATATCATGGCAAAAATGGGAAAAATTTATATGATATAAAAAACAATAATTATAAGCTATAAGAAAAAAATAAAACATTTATTGTTTACACAGCAACATTATACAATAGCAGACAGAACATCGATACAACTGTGTTTGGGTTTAATTAACAAAATATTTATATTAATTTTAGAAATCCTGCTTGCACCAACTATAATTTATTGAATGATCAGGTGAGATTTTCAAAACTCATATAAAAATAAACTTGTTCGTCTTAACTTTGTAGTTTTACCATTCTTCGTCTATTGGACCGTCCAACGACCAGGTTGGTACGGTCGGGTTATTATCGCGGGGCCGGGCGTTAGTGGACAATGCGCCGGTGCTCCATCTTCGGGTAATTTCGCCGTCGCGAACACCCTGGGAGGGCGCAGCATGCCAGTTTTGCGCCCGTACGGCGTTCGGCGCGGCGCCGGTACTCCACTGCGGGTTTAAGTGCGCGTCGCGGGCGGCGGCGGGAAGAGCGCCGACATTCCACAACGGGTTCGTTTCGGCGCCACCCGCCTGGGCGTCGGCATTCCACAGCGGGTTCGACAACATTTCATCGTAGGTGCTATACGACTGCGCCGCGCACATGGCTATGCACATGCTAATTATGATAAACTGTGTAAAATATAAAATATTCATAAATACATAAATAATATGTAATAATTAATGTTAATTATTGTTATAATTGTAACTTTTACTATGTAATATGCTATATAAACTATTTGTCTCAGTAAAGTTTCAAAATAATATTATTCTAACATTGTTAAAATTATCCATCTAAACTTTATTTTTTATTTGCATGAACTTGATTTAGTAATTTATTCTATATTATTGCAAACTATACTTTATGAGTATAAATAATTCCTTATAATATATTAAACAAGTTAAAAATTATATTTATATTTACGAGAAAATTATCTGAAATATACATACCATTTTGGAAAGGAGAAGCTGAATAAAAAGTTAAATTGCTAAAAATAACAAACAATTTACAATATAAGTAAGTATATGATTTTAACGAATAGCTTTATATAGATTAATTAAGACACAGTACTAGTCAGTATAACTGTAAATGAAGGACAGATGAGGAATGAGTAAATTGTTTCTTGTTGCAGAAGCGATTTCTTTTAATAACAATAAATTAAGCGTTCATGTTTCAAAAATCAAGTTGGAGATTGACGTAAATTTTACAATGCTGCAATTGATACAAATAATAATCAGTTTTAACATCAATTAGGAAATTACACATTTTTTCAATAAAAATTTCTAAAAGTAAATTATTGTATACTTTAAAATTACACTGAAACAAAGTTACATTGTATTGTGCGTTCTGTAAATTTGCGTCAGTGTAATTTTGGCATTGATTCTTGGCTGGAAGGTTAATTGTAAACTTAGTAATGTTACCTTTTGGCAACTTTATAATTAGTTTATGTTTATGATAAATTAATATATCAATATAAATGATTTAAATTGAAGCTATATACTTTATTATTAAAATTCAATGCACAGCATTTATAAAATTTTTCAAAAATAAATTATTATAAAGTAGCAATTATAATTTAAGTTCATTTATAGCAAACTTATACATTATTTAGATAATTTTATTATAAAATAACAGAGTAGTTTAATTATTTATTACCACACAGTATACAGGATTAATTATATTTATTTATAAATTAAATTTGCTACTAATTAAGTTAATGTAAGTATAATTAAATATATGTAAAAGTTACAAGTAACAGAAATTTTTAAAGTTGTAGCAGGCAAAAATATTAAAATACAATATAACGAATTATTGGCATTATATAAAAATATATAGAATAAGAATCACTAATTTTAGCATGTGCTTAACGAGCTAATTTCAGCCTTCCAATTTATACCATCGCGCATTTCATGCCGGCTCAACACATGTACGCCATCGCACATGCACATGCTAGCGCCGGCACAGTTAACATGCTCTCATACGCGTACGCATCCCTTGATCGGTTTTAGCTTGATAATTTTATTACTCAACGACAACATGTTAACGCACTTTTTCCCCGTCAAAGCAACCGGCCCGTCGAACCGCCGTTCCGGCCCTTACTCTCGTAGACAATGACCAGCGTAGTATCGTCGGGCGCGCGCCGGCACCCGCCGTCGCACGCGCACCCGTCGGCGTTACAATCGCCGTACGCGCAGAACGGCGTGCCTTTCGTGCCGTCGCCGCAATATCGGACCAATTCGATAACCGGCGGACAGCAGCGGCCGGGCAGCTCCACGGCCTGCTCCGGGTGGAATGGTGCATTCGCCTTATAAACTAATTCTTGTCGTTTCTCTCGCTGTAACATGCGCATATCTGACGTATTGATTGCTTGGTACAACGATGTGTGTATTATCATACATAGAATTAACAAGTACATTTTATTTGCAGAATTATTGCTTAATAAATTTGTACAATACTTTGGAATGCTAAAATTATTAAGATGCTAAAATTATGTTTATCAAAATCTGCGTTAAAAAATCAAGTTAAATATTTTACATTAAAAGTAGTGGCTTAAATCGCTCTCAGATCAGTAGTAAGAGACAAATATAAATATTGTTAAATTGAGCGTGTACTAAGTTGTTAAGTTTTCATATTTTGTATAGCAGTGAGTAATTTTAAAAAATGAAATTTAAATTTAATGAAAAATAAATAAATCGTCTTCCGTTGCATCTAAACGGAGATGACAATATAATTTATTTCACTTTACATTAACGACTCGTAATGCGTCTAAAATACATACTGTGTAAAAGTGTAAATAGCAAGTATGAATAATAAGCAGTAGTTCAAAATTTAGGCTATTAAATAATATTATAATTAGTAATAAAAGTTAAACTATGCCATAATTGGGGCATATTATTTAATTTGCTTATTTTATTTAACATTTTTACAAGTACAAGTTTCGAAAATTAAATTAGCAAGCGGATTTTATTATTTTAAAAGATGTATACAAATTTCAATAAAATTATTATTAAATTAATCTACTATAAGCTTCTATTAAATATAAAGTATAAAGTAAATTATAATACCACATAGAAATTGAATGGTAAATATGCTTTTCAAACAGATATTAAGTTATTATCAAAGTTCCTTAAAATGTCATTGTGATAAAATTGCAGTACACAAACTACTCTATAAATACTATACTGTATAAATACTCTAATGTTGATAAATATAAGGAATTAATTTAAGTTTGGAAATAAAACATTTTATTATTATAAATTCATACTTTTCTATATTAAATCATTATAATATATTATCGTAATATTTTTAATTATGACGAGCAGATTAATCATTACAAGTTTAATTCTACTCGTACATGGTAATTAGTTAAAAAATAGTTTTAAAAATTTGAATTAACTTAAAATAATTATCTAATTTAAGCAAGCATCTTATATAATTTGAGAAATAGTATATTTACTTTATAAATTTAAGCAAGCATCAATTTGATCAACTGCTTGAATCCATGCGATGATTGGACGCCATATTTGGATAAAAAATGCTTCAAAATCACTGATAGTTTGGGAACAGAAGTGGAGGCGAAGACGCGTTGCAGTGCTTTGTCTTCGACGGCGACTCTAATCACAATTCACTCACAAGAAGAGCAAACATTCGTTTCGGACTTACTATCGAAATACGCGAACATTACGGACAACGCGTGGATTGGCTTACAGTTAGTCAACAAAACGACCTACAAGTGGATGGACGACCAGTTCATCGACTACAAGGACTGGGACGTCGGCTGTCCGGACCCGACGGACCCGCAGCCGTGCGCGCGAATGGCCATAAGCGGCAAAGCGTTCGGCAAGTGGTCGGACGTGTCGTGCAGTAAAAGCGCGCTAATCGCGTGTCAAATCAAACAGGAGTGGACTGTAAGTACCTTGCTAAAACAACTGGAACGACAGGACGAGCGAATCGACAAGTTGTACACGGACATTTTGCCGATTGGGTTTATCTACACGCAACTGCCCAACCAGTTCGAGCCGAGCGTATTGTGGCCGGGTATGCAGTGGACCGATGTGACCAAATCGTACGCGAATTTGTTTTTCCGCGCCGAGGGTGAGCTGTCGGCGCCGTTCGGTCAGACACAGGCGCAGAACTACTCGCGCATATCGGCGGCCGTTGTCGACGGATTCAATAACGTTCCGTATTCGATGTCCAACTCGTCCTATTGCGACGTTAATGATGGTTGGTCGTTGATATTGGCGCCGAACTGTCCATTGCATGCGCTCTCGTTGTTTACCACTAGTGCGGACAACCGGCCCGTCAATGCGGCCGTTCGGCTCTGGAAACGCGTTCAATAATAACTTATAATAACGATTGTCAAATCACACAATTTGTGCATTGTTAATCTTCAATTATTATTGATACTCAAATTTCTGATAAATAGCTATGAATATTTTATTACTTATTTACTATTACTGTTTAAATACTTTCAAATATACTTATTAAAATTTCTATATTTTTAATTACACTAAAACGCGTAAACATTAATTATTACATTTATAAATAATATTTAATGCTGTTTTGTGCTTAATAGAAATAGCTAGAATAATATTTAGATAAATTTTATGCTTGATTAACTGTAAAGTTCTATTTTAGATAAATAATCTTATCTAATAGTTTAAACATGCTTTAATTGAAGACCGACTGATTGTTTCAAACTCAATGCAATTTTTTAAATTTATTTAATGAACGAGCAACTTTAGTGCAATAAAATAAAATAATTATAAATTATAAAGTAAAATTAAATCAATTATGATGTGAAAAAATTATTTAGTAACATACATATTGTGTCAATTAAAATATTTTGATAAGAAATTATTTTTGCAATTTATAAATTTAACAACAATAAAATTATAACTTAATTTATATTGATTTATTACATATTTATTACAAAAACTGTAATAATAATTTATATTCTACTACAAGGTTTATTATTTTTATACAAATATTATTGATGGCTAAATCATAGTCTTTACATTTAAGTTTGAGTTTTGAAAAATGGAATCAGTGTAGTTTTATTTAAATTATTTAAATTAATTTACAATATTGAAATTGAGATTTTTTAAAAAATTACATCAGTTTAATTTTGTTTTTGATATCTGACGCAAAAGTATATTAATGATGATTTATTCTATAATATCTCCCAGGTATTATACTGTATTTAATTAAAAAATAAAGATTTTACATGTTTAATCATAATTAATTTAAGTTTTAAACCCCATAATTAAATTTTTATAAGATAACTTATAACAGGTTCTAACTTAAATATAAATAAGATTTAACTATTTTATCCATTTTATTTTTATTTATTAAAATGCTATTATTTTATTTTTTATTTTATAAAGTAATTTATCAAACAGTATTTATATTAAAAATTATTTAAAATAATTAGTAGTAATTAAAGTATAATTATGTTTTTATATTATATTAAAATGTAAATTACCAGTATATATAATGCAGTATAAAATCATTTAATAAATATATTTTACAAACACTCTTTTAAATAAACTTATTGTAGGATAAAATTAATTGATATATTTTAAACAGTTTGATATGTTCAAAAACAGTTATTTATTAAATAATTTATTTTTTATTAATAAAAATTGCAAAGTTTAAAAATAAAATATACAAAGTTACCGCAATTTTTATAACAAATAAAATATATAATATATAATTTAATTTAACCAAAATGATAATGTTTATAATTTCTCCTTGGTTTTTTTTTTTTTTGAAAAAATTACCGTAATGTTTTAGTGCAGCATTCTTATTTTGAAAAATAATTTAAACTGATTGCTGAAAAAATTCTTATTCTTTTTATTATTATTATTTCAATGTCAGCAATAAAAGATTGAAATTGATATGTATTTTATAAAATCATAATAATTATTAATTGATTTCAAATTGTAATGCATTTTAAACAGCTTACACTATACATGATAAAATATTCAAATTATGCTTAATATTTTATTTTTTTTAATATTCCATTAACAATTTTATATGCATAGTTATTAATCATTAATCATTGTACTAACATGTTAAAACATTAGAAGCAAAAAAATAAATAATGTGTAAAGCCTTATATACCAAATATTAATGCATGCCAAAATATCAACCAACAATACATAAATTATTAAATCAATTACAGTTTAATTGCATAAAATAGCATAATTTATTTTATTATTAAAAATTAACATGTCAAAAAAACAAAACAAATAATTTATTAATAAATTGCTTAAACCATAAAATATGCTAAAAATTCTTAAGATATATAAAAAATTATATTAAAAAACAAAAATAATTAAAAACAAGAATGTCACAATTCACATTATCAATTAACACAGTAAAATTTCCTATTAGTACGTAACTTTAGCTACAAATTATTTAGGCTGAGACCATCCGGCGCGCTGGGCCTCAACCGTGAGAGCACCGGCATTCCAAAGAGGGTTAGTTTCGCCACCGCGAACACCGGAGGCGTGAGCACCGGCGGGTGCGGCGCCAACATTCCACAGCGGATTGGTCTCGCCGCCGCGGGCAGCACCGGTATTGGGCTGAGCGCCGGTATCCCAGCCGTTGCTGGCGGGTGCGGCATTCCAGGTGGGCGCCGGTGCGGAGTATTGCTGGGCGCTGGGCTGGCTATTCCATAGCTGGCCGTTGGACCCGCTGTTCCACTGCTGGCCATTTGACCCGCCGTTCCATTGCTGGCCGTTAGATATGCTGTTCCACTGCTGGCCGTTAGACCCGTCGGTCCATTGCTGGCCGTTTGACCCGCCGTTCCACTGCTGGCCATTAGACCCGCCGTTCCACTGCAGAGCGCTGAGGGCGCCGTTCCACTGCTGGCCACTAGACGCGCCGTTCCACTGCGGGCTTGGGCGCGCGCCCTGAGCGCTAGCTGATTGAGCGCCGGCATTCCACAGCGGGTTGGTTTCGCCGCCCCGGACCCCACTGGTCGACCCAAGACCAGCGGGCAGTGCATTAGCGTTCCACAGAGGGTTGGTTTCGCCTCCGCGAGCGCCGTTGGGTTGCACACCTATACCCCAGGCGTTGTTCTGCGGCCACTGCGCCGCGCACATGGCGATGCATACGTTGAGGATGATGAACTGGGTGAAATAATAATTGCATATTTTATAATTGATTGCTCAATATTTTATTACTTTTATACTATTTTATTACTACTTTATAATATTTTACTAATTATAAATATACTGTATATTTTTATAAAATAAAAATTTTTAATATTAATTTAAACAATTTATATTATATTGATATATTGGAGACACGTGAATACAATGATAATTTTTGCATAATATTTTAGAATATAGAATTAGCTTTCAAAATTAAACTTTATATAATAATACAAGATGGTTTTATTGCATGAACAATTATTTGAAAGTTACGTACCGATTTCATATTTAGGAAACGCGACTGTTAATAAGTTAGACACTAAAGTATGCAAATTAGCAAAATAGTTTTAAAATGCAAATGTAAACATTTTTGGCAAGTGCAAACTATTTATATACACAGCAAGCGTACAGGTAATTGAAAGCGAGAGACAGAGAGGGAGCAGTAGAAACTCGGGAGAGGCTGGAGTAACATGTCGCAAGAAATGCTCTGTCGCATGTACCTGTAGATCAAAATCCAGATTGCTACATTTAAATTAAGGTCATTATCAAGTGACGCAAATAGTGCTGCGGTGTAGCAAATAATTGTTCAATATAATATTGATTAATAAATCATTTAATAAGAACTGTACTAAATTATTTTAAAACTTTATACTACTTGATATTTTTAACAGCTTAATATCTTTCATCTGCTTAGAAAAATTACATGTATTATTTGTAAAACTTTACCGTAAGATATGCTTAATTTTATTATTTATTTATTAATATTATTATTTAAATACAAAAAAAACAAAAATAATTTAACTAAACATTATAACTAGTTAAAGTAACACAATATAGTGGACAAAATTATTTCATTGCATTATTTCAATTTATTTGTTATCAAAAAATGAACATATTAAAATAAACAATTGATTGATATATAATATAAATTACTAAAACAAATTATAACCTAAATATTAAAAAATACCTAAATATTTATCTAAAATGTGAGATAAAACTCTCAAAAAAATAACAAGAATAAGTTCATAATTAAAGTGCCATTATTAATTAAATAGCAACATTTTGTATCCGTATGTAGAGTTGAGACCAGACTTAGGTAGGATTTACCAGGTGCGATTTACTTGGACCATCCGGCGCGCTGGGCCTCGACGGTGAGAGCACCGGCGTTCCAGAGCGGATTTGTTTCACCTCCACGGGCGCCACCGGCCTGGGCGCCATTGGGCTGGACACCGGCGGGAAGGGCACCGGCATTCCACAGCGGGTTGGTTTCACCACCTCGGGCACCGTTGGTGGGGGCGGCCTGCCATGATGGCGCCTGGACGGCGTACTGCTGGGTGGGTTGCTGAACGTACTGCTGCGGAATAGGCCGGGAGTACTGCTGGGTGTACTGCTGCTGCGAGATGGGCTGGGAGTACGTCTGCTGAGGAATGGCCTGAGAGTACTGTTGCGGAATGGACTGAGAGTACTGTTGCGGAATGGCCTGAGAGTACTGCTGGGTGATGGGCCGGGAGTACTGCTGAGTATACTGCTGCTGCGAAATGGGCTGGGAGTACGTCTGCTGCGGTATGGCCTGAGAGTAAGTCTGTTGAGGAATGGCCCGGGTGTACTGCTGCTGCGGTATGGCCTGAGCGTATTGCTGCTGGGGAATGGCCTGGGAGTACTGCTGCTGCGGAATGGCCTGAGCGTATTGCTGCTGAGCTGGCTGGGCGCTTAGCTGGGCTTGCGGCGTGGAAGTCCATTGCGGATTGTACAAGTGCGCGTCTCGGGCCACCGCGGGTAGAGCGCCGACATTCCAGAGCGGGTTATCCTCACCGCCCCGGACGCCACTGGCACCAGCGCCAGCGGGTTGAGCGCCGGCGTTCCACAGCGGGTTCGTTTCGCCACCGCGCGCGCCGTTGGATTGAGCGCCGAAATTGTATTGTTGCTCAGTGGGCGGCACACCCATGTTAGGGCCGGTATGCCACTGTGCCGCGCACATGGCCACGCATACGTTGAGAATAATGAACTGTGTAAAGTAATAATTGAAAATGTATTATATTTTTGAATAAATAATAGATGATTATTAAGATGAGCAAATTAGAGCATATATTATCTTAAAGTTATTGATTTAATTAACTTAAACTGTATATATTTTCAAAATAATATTGTGTATAATAGTTTAAATAGCGTATACTGTGTATGGATGTGACGTACACTGTATAAATCGCTTAAATTTTATGAATTCATTTAATATAATATGAGATATAAATTAAACATTTTAAGTTCAGTTTTTAAAATGTACATTTATGTATATTAATGATACAAAAAAATTTTTAGAAATTAAAAAAAATAATTCGATTGATACATACCGATTTCATATTTGAGAATGTGCTTCAAATGTTAGACACTTAAATTAACAAAATGTTTTAAAATGTAACTGAATATTCTTGGCAAAAATAAAAGCTTTATATAGTCGGTAAACTCGAAGGTAATTGAACAGACTAACAGACGCGCCGTTGAGGGAGGAGTAGCATGTTAATATTGCAAAAATGCTCCTTCGCTAATATTTATAAAATTAGATTGTTACAATTTAATCGAAGTCATTATTTAATGACGCAAATTGTGTCTTGATATAGCGGTTACTTTTTAATGCCTTTACCATTTTGCTTTATAATTTCAATTCAACCATTTATCAATATAAAATATACATTATAATTATTTCAAGTTTGAAAATAATTAGCGTCTTTTAAATTGATACATTATAATTTTGTCATTGATAACTGGGTGGTTAAGCATCACATTTAAACCAAGTAATAATGACATTATTTCTTCCGGTTTATCATGTAAAATTAATGTTTAAATTTAGTGGCTAATTTATATGTAAAATATTTTATCAAGTATATTTTTATACAATTACATTTCACACTTAATGATTATCACTAACACGCTGGCTGTAATTTTAATGAATGTTTTATTAATTGACTAGGGTTAAGTTGTTCAAACCATTAGAATAAGTTTATGCACATTTAGTTTAATCATGTTTTACACTCTACTAAGTTACAATGCACTAAGTTATTTACTGGACTTTTGTTTTTAATAAAATTTTAAGATTGTAATTTACATATAAACATACAAAGTGGTTTTATTTTGACTAGCATTTTAAAAAATGTTTAATTGCGAGATTGTAATTTAAAAAAAAATAAATACAATATGTCAATTACATTACTGAATTAATAAACAGACAGTATGGTTTTCTTATGATTAAAATTTGATGACATATATATTTTTAAAATTTTGCAGTAATTATTTTTGTTATAAATTTTAGTAATTAATAATTTACATAAAAGTCTCAACATAACACAATGAATAATTAACTATGTACAGTATATATGTAATTTCAATTTTGTTTTGATAAAATTGAATCTCTACATTCAGGTAAGTAACATGCACGAAATTAACTTTGAAGTAAATAAATACTGCTAATTAAATATTCAATAAACGTGATAAAACTATTTAATATATTGATTAAGTTATTTTCTATTATAATATTAATAATAACTTATTTACAATACAAATAAATTATAAAATTTCGATCCAAACTTGTTACCAAATATTATAGCATGTCAAAATACTAACTAAAAACAAATTAGTTAATAAGTAAATTCCAGTTTCAATGCACAAAAATTCAATTTATTAGTTATTAAATTTTAACATTGTAAAAAGTAAAAATTAATTAAATTATAAATAGTTTAGGCAAACAATATATTAAAAACAATAATTTTGAAAAATATGTTAAACATTGATAGATCAAGTATGAATTTACACAGAAACATTATATATTCATAATAGAGTTGATGCCAAGGCTAGATGTGCGGGTGCGATTTACTTGGACCATCCGGCGCGCTGGGCCTCAATAGGGAGAGCACCGACATTCCACAGGGGATTTTGCTCGCCGCCGCGGACACCACCGTGGTGAGCATGCACATTCCAGGCGGGCACCGGCACGGCGTAGCGCTGGACGACGGGCGCGCCATTCCAGTGCACGCCATTGATGTGCGCGTCGCGGGCCGCCGGGTGCAGAGCGCCGACGTTCCAGAGCGGGTCGGTCTCAACGTTAATCCCGCCGATCGGTGGAATGCCGTTATTTGGCACTTCGTGCCATTCCACTGCCGCGCACAGGGCGATGCATACGCTCAGTACGATGAACTGGGTGAAATAATAATTGTATTAATATTTTTGCTATAATTTGATTATACAGTGAAGAATTTATTGTGGTTAATAAAACGGTTTAATAATATAATTGTAACTTTAATTAACTAGAGTTGTATATTTAAACATAAACCTAATGTACTGTATAAAATAATACATAATTTTGAAACTGTAATATTTACGACGTAAATCATTTGGGTTATTCATTAAATTAATTACGTTATTAAAGAATAGCTTGTTAAATTTAACTTGTTATTATATTGTTATCATAAATTTTTAATATATACTGTAATTATGCGATAAATATCGACTTAAATAATATATAAGCCTATATATTGGGATTTTCGGAAAGTTATTTCCGTTTTAGAAGCATTTTTAAAAATTTATGCAGTGTAATTATTATGTGTATTTTTTCAAATCTGAGCATGCTAATTAAAAATACATATATGTAACTACAATATACTAAAAATAATATATTTAAATTTTTACCAACACAAATTTTGGTCCTTAATACAAAATAAGCAATTTAAAATTACACATTTTGTTCAACTTTAAACATCTCTAGAAAGTTACTGTGTAAAGTAAAATTAATGTTGTCAATACACAATTCAAACATAAATTAATGTTTAATAAAAATATGTTTAATTTTAAATTGCTAATTTTGTATTAAGGACCAAAATTTGTGTTAGTAAAATTTTAAATATATTATTTTTAGTATATTGTAGTTATCTATATGTATTTTTAATTAGCATGCTCAGATTTGAAAAAATAAACATAATAATAACAATGCATTAGTTTTTAAAAATGCTTCTAAAACGGAAATAACTTTCCGAAAATCCCAATAATAGAAATACGTAATTTTTATAATATGCTAATAATGATCTAAACATGCTAAATAATTCGATAAATACATACCGATTTCATATTTGAAAAAAAGAGGTTGCTAAAAAGTTATGCACTTAAAAACAAGAAAATTTACAAGATAGCTACAAGTGTAATTGAGAAAAAACTTGGCAAAAACACAACCTTTATATACTTGGAAAACGTGAAGGTAAATTGTAGATCCGAAAACGAGAGTGATTATTTTGAGAGAGGGAGAGGGAGGAGTAACATGTCGCAAAAATGTTCGCTTCTATTTCTAAATTTAAAGTGATACAATTTAGTAAGTATAATTTTACATTGACGCAATTATGGTTGTGATGTAGCAGTTAGCAGCATTATAGCTTATGTTAACATTGAAACAATTTTTTAATTAAAAAAATTAGCACTGTAATTATTATACCTTATACAGTAAAAGGTTTTCTAAAAAGATACATTTTAATTTTGTCATTGATAATTGGGTGGATCAATATTTGATGAAATTTAAAAAAATAAATGACTTTTTCATCTCATTACATAAAAATTAATATTTCTAAATTTAGCTACCATCTTTTGCAAAATTTGGTAAAATGCAATTAATTCGACAGTTTAATTTTACAACTAGTAAAAATTGGTAGCAAGCTCACTGTTTACCAAATTAATTATAAAAACATTCTGTACATAATGTGCAACTATAATTTAATTATAGACCCATTGGATTGTGTTCTAATTAGATACTTTATTAGCAACACAATGTGCTTATTAATTTACCATGTTTTACACGCCAGTTAGTAAGCACGTGTTTTACAAGTGAACTAGGTACAAATCACTGCAACTATTAATTATTCGAGTATTCTGCTAGGCATAGAGCGATAATTATCGCGGGTGCAAAACTAAAATCAACAGGCACGAGTTTGCCATAAGATGTTAGATCAATTCACAGTATATCTCATGTAAAATGCAAATTATTTATCAAATATACAGTTTATAAATAATTGCAATGTTAATTTTCTCATATTGCCATCTATGCGGAATTGTACCCGTGTGTCAGTTTTCTCTTCGCAAATTACCATGATACTACTAGCCAAATTGAGAATACTATGGTAATTTAAGCTGCAAACAAAATATACTTGAAAATTATGCTAAACTAGATTTGTTAACTTGGAAATTTGTCTCTAGATTTATTTTAAACTAACTTAACAATTAAACACCTGATTAATTTTAAAAATATGTTTTTGCAATAAATATATAGCTTGCAAAATTGCTATAAATGAATAAAATGTATTAAATATTTTTGTTTATATTGCAAGGTTTTAAACACCACGATATAAATATGTTTAGTTTTTATTTTTCATTAAATATTCGCATTGTTTTATACAAATAACTTGTTATTTCAATAATGATTTATTTTAAATTTGACATATAATGATTTAAAATTATTTTTACTTTTTTTTAAACATATCATTTACCATTATTTATATTATATTGTTAATTTCACAATTTCATTAATTTCAGCATTTTAATTTATTTTATAAATTTCACAAATTAATTAATAATTCAATGTCAATCATAAGTAGTTTAAAGTGTACTTGTTAATAGAAATGATTAGATAACTGACAAATGACAAACTTTTTAACCAGCATTTAACTGTATAAAATTATTTACCCCACATGATAAATTAATAAATTTTTTACATTTTGTTTTGTTAAATTCTACTTGTCAAGATTTAAATACACTAAATAATACTTTTATAACTATAATTTTATAAAATACATTCATATAATCTTGCAAAATATTAATGCTTGACAAAATAGTCATAATTTACAATATATCTATTTATTATATAATAACTTATTAATAAGTCAATTCATATTGCATGGTACAAATATTTATTGTTTCGATTTATTTAATATAAAGAAATAAACATTAGTAATGAGTAATTAATTTATAAATTGCTAAAAAATTTGTTAAAAATTCTATTAAAAAAATAAATATTTTATGAAAATGAAAAAAAAGACAATAATAATCAACAAGTTTAAAAACAACATAGCAAATTTTAGATCCGTATTTCGAATTGAAACCAAACTACATGTGCAGATTACTAATTAGACCATCCGGCGCGCTGAGCCTCAACGGGAAGAGCACCGGCATTCCAGAGAGGGTTAGTTTCGCCACCGCGAACACCGGAGGCGTGAGCACCGGCGGGTGCGGCGCCGGCATTCCACAGCGGGTTGGTCTCACCACCGCGGGCAGCGCCGGTATTGGACAGATCGGCGGTAGTCCAGCCGTTGTTGGCGGGTGCGGAACTCCAGGACGGGGCCGGCGCGGCGTATTGCTGGGCGCTCGGCTGGCTATTCCACTGCACGGGGCTGGGAGCGGAATATTGCTGGGCGCTGGGCTGGCTAGTCCACTGCGGAGCGCTTGGTGCGCTACCCCACTGCTGGGCGCTGGGCGCGGCATACTGCTGGGTGCTAGGTGCGCTAGTCCATCTCTGGGCGCTGGGCACGGCATATTGCTGAGTGCTAGGTTGACTAGCCCATTGCGGAGCGCTGGGAGCAGCATATTGGGTGCTAGGTTGACTCGACCACTGCGGGGCGCTGGGCCGGGCATACTGCTGGGTGCTAGGTTGGCTCGACCACTGCGGAGCGTTAGGAGCAGCGTACTGGGTGCTGGGTTGGCCTCTCCACTGCTGGGGCACGGCATATTGCTGGGCGCTGGACACACCATTCCACTGCGGGTTAGCATGTGCGTTTTGGGCGGTAGCGGGAAGGGCGCCGACGTTCCAGAGCGGATTCGTTTCGCCTCCGCGGGCGCCACCGGCCTGGGCACCACCGGGGTGGACGCCAGCGGGTAGAGCACCGGCATTCCATAGAGGATTTGTTTCGCCGCCGCGCGCGCCGTTAGATTGCCATTGCGCTGCGCACATGGCTATGCATACGCTGAGTACTATGAACTGGGTGAAATTATAGTTTAATTGTTAGTTTATTATATTATATAATATTTTATGATAAAAATGTTTAATTTTTTAGACTATGTTTTATTATAAGATTATTACTTTTGGTAATTGTAACTGTATAACTTTTTAAATAAATGTAGTTTATAATAAATTAATCAATTTATATTGTATATTGGAAAGCTAATGACTTATATTTTATGTATTAAATTAATACTGTAAAATTTTTGTGATATATATCTAAATCATTAACTAATAAACTCTTTTTACAATAATAGTGTTCAAAATACTGCAAGATAGTTTTTAAAATTTTAAGTAAGAATTTTTAACATGAAAAATTTATATGATAGATACGTACCGATTTCATTTTAAAGGAAAAGTTGCTGGTAATAAGTTAGACACTTTAAACAAGACAGTATATTAGAAAGGTAAAAATGTTACTGAAAAAATTTTGGCTAAACAATGGCTTTATATACTGAATAAAATTGAAGGTAAATCGTAAAAGTAAGTCAGAGAACGAGTTGCGAAAATTTTCAATTACAGGGAGGAGTAACATGTTAGAAAAATGCCTTGTAGTTCAATGTCTCAATTTGTGTTATAGATTGCTTCATTAATTTTATTAGTACGTAAATATGACGTAGATAGTATCTTGCTGCAGCGGTTATTTTTATATTTAATAATAGTATTAATTAGACCATTTTTAAATATAAAACAAGCAGTATAATTATTGTATAGTTTAAAATTAAAATTACAGTTTGGGTTAACTACTCGAGCCATTACTAAATTGATTCATGTTAAATTTGTCATTGATAGCTGGGAGGATCTAATTAAATAATAAATAAGTTTTTTCTTCCGGCTCATCATGTAAAAATTAATATGTTTAATTAGATAGCTTGTTTATACGCAAGTAAATGACGGATGAATTTTTAAACAGTTTCTATTTCACACTAATTGCTTGTCATTAATTGTTTACAAAACTAATTACAGCATTATTAAGCGTCCTATGTTAATTATATTTTATAATGTCCAATTATAACAAATTAATTAGTTTATTTTTTAGTAAGTAAGTATTTATTTACACAAGAAAATATCTTATATTAAATTATATGTCATTTTACTATATAATTTTTATATAATTTTATGTTTAATTATTAAATTAACTGTTTAAACATTTTAAATATGCCAATGCATACTTTATACGTACTGTATAAACATGTAAAAATAAAACTTGTACAATATTATTTTTAGTTGTTTTATAAATAAAATAAGCAATATGAAATAATATTTTATGTAAAAATTTGTATTTATATTTAAACCTCAACTCTAAAACATGAAAAAGATTTATTATTCAAATTTTATTTATACATATTAGTAAAACAATATATCAAAAATTATTTAAAATGTAAATATATAATTTAATCACTCAAGTTCTCTACACCAAATATTAAATCATAGCACAAACCAACAAGCAACATATAAATTAACAAATTAGTTCCAGTTTCAATGTGCGAAAATCCAATTTGCTAACTATAAGAAAAACATCTTAAAAATTTCATTTAATTAAAACTCATAATTATGCAAATAAATTGAACAAGCAAAATTGTTTGTGAAAATTTTTATTGCAAAAATAAAAAACAATATTAATTAACAACGAAAATGATTGAAGCGTTCATAAGTCGAGTTTGCGAATTTACACAGCAGCATTTAACATCTGTATTTGAGCATTGAGACCAGAGACTACATGTGCCATGCTACATTACTTGGACCATCCTCGAATCTGGGCCTCGATGGGCAGGGCACCGGCGTTCCAGAGGGGGTTCTGCTCGCCGCCGCGCGCGCCACCGGCCTGCGCACCGCTCGGGTGGATACCGGCGGGCAGAGCGCCGGCATTCCAGAGCGGGTTGGTCTCGCCGCCGCGCACACCGCCGTTGATGCCGGCGTTCCACTGGTTCGGCACGGCGTAGTGCTGCGCGATGTGCGCGCCCGTCCACTGCACGCCGTTCAGGTGCGCGGCGCGCGCCTCCGGGTGCAGAGCGCCGACATTCCACAGTGGGTCGGTCTCGCCGTTGAGGCCGCCGATCGGCGGAATGCCGTTGTTCGGCAGTTCGTGCCATTCCACGGCCGCGCACATGGCGATGCATACGCTCAGTACGATTAACTGGGTAAAATAATAATTGATGAGATATTTTCCAATATGATTAATAATTATAACTTGTAATTAAAAAACATGTTAATTTAAATTTTAACTTTTGCTAACTAGAACTGTATAGTTTAATACATAAGCTTAGAAAATTATTGTATAAGTTATAACTGTATTAAACGGTATATAACAATACATAATTTTTAATGCTATAAATTATACAGTTATATTTCAAAAATATTTTTCACAATTAAAATTTAATATAGATAAATAAAACATAAATAAAAAATTTACACAGATAAAATATAACTTTTTAATTCTAAATTTTAGCTATAGTAATAGTAAGATGTAATATAATTAAAAAATTTAACATATAAAAATGTTTGACAGATAGGATTTACATACCGAATTCATATTTGAGGAAATTAGGTTGATGCAAAACTTACTTAACTACAAGTAAATAAGACAGCTAGAAAGAGCAACTGTGAAATTTCTTGGCAAAAACAAAATCTTTATATACCCGACAAAAGAGGAAGGTGAAACGACAGATAGAGAGGGAGGAGAGGAAGAGGGAAAAGGAGGAGTAATATGCTCTATCGCTGATATCTACAAATTGCGATTGATACATTTTAGCAAATGCAAGTTTTCCTTCACGCAATTATGGTCCTGATGTAGCAGTTAGTTTATTATGCTCAAATATAATACTAATTAAGTAATTTTTTTGAACATAAAACAAGCATTAAACATTGTAGTTACTATAAGGTAATAATGTTAGAAAAAAGCGTCTGCTAAATTAATTAGTTTTAATTTTGTCATTGATAATTGGGTGGATAGATTACACTTGCTAAAATATAAAATTATTTCTTCTAGCTCATCATACAGTATAAAACTTAATATTTATACATTTTCAAATATATGAAATATATGAAAATTAGCAAGATACAAATATTTAAATAGTTTACTCTTACTATTAGTACTAGTAGAAATCAGTAGCAAAATTCATTCATTAAACAATTCAGATAAGTTTAAGTTTACTATTGCTAAATTATACAGTATAAGAGTAAAAACACTAACAATTTACTTTTTAAGCTTACAATGTACTAATTATTTTACCATGTTTCACACAACAATACCGCATCAATCAAGTTAATAAACAAAACTGAAACATCGACATCAATCAGCCGCCCGAGTCGTATAGAATTAGCACCCATACTACTTGGGCACGGAAACCGATTTCTGCATCAATCTCCTCCTACAGGTGCTCGACGAGAGCGGCAGCTCATGAGGAATGACTGAATGTGACGATTGCAATAACCGCTTTTCAAACAAACCCAGTTTGAAATTATGCAAAATTTGATCTAGGTAGAATATTTTACAGCTGACGCGTTTAATGCATTATGGCAACTAATTTAATAAGGTGCTCGCGGTGACTGAGCGACCAAAATAGTGCTTTTTACATTTATTGGCACGTTAGACAAAATGCAAATTATTTACTAATATTACCTTGTATAAATAAATAGCCATTTAAATGTTACTCGTCTCTTATTGTCATTCGGGTCGATATAATATACTGTGCGCACCGGACACTCCACCCGAGTAGCAGCTCTTTTACCGCCGGCTGGCCGTCGGCGCTCAATTAGCTGTATGAGTATGACTGCGCCGAACAGATGATACAATTTGAGAATGTTATAATTGCTTATAATACTTAAGTAAAAACAATTATAATTGATAATCATGGTAATCTACATTACTGTTGTTGACATCATATATTTATTATTAATTTAAAAATTATGCATTTATAAAAATAAAATTTTGCAATGAATATATTACTTTCAATTTACATAATTGCTTAAAATGTTAAATGTAAAATATCTGGTTTATTTTTTTAATAAAAAAAATTATTTTCTCAAATGATGATATGTTATAGAAATTAAATGCAGTAATACGAAGCTATTTCTCCTTGATTTTTTATAAAGAAATTCCTTTGTCCCTTTATACTGTACACTTTTAGTGCAACATTCTTATAATATTTGTGAGGGAAAAAATTAAACAGATTATTAAGCAGATTTCGAATTATTGATTATTATTAAAACTTCAATGCCAGAAATAAGTAGTTCTGTTTATGATTTATATTTTGTAGTAATAATAGAATAAAAATAAAAATTAATGCATTTTAATCAGTATGAAATTATTTAGTATAAAATATAAAAATTGTCATTTTTTACATCGCTTAAATCTATTAAATGTATTAATCTATATAGAATACTAATAATGTAAAGAAATACATTACATATTTAATAAATAAATATGATAAGACAATTCATTGGGCCAAATATTTCAACATGTTAAATATCAACTAAACAAAATAAAAGCAAATAAATTCATTACAGTTTCAATGCACAAAAAATCCAATTTATTTGTTATCAAAATAAACATCTCAAAAATTACAATTAATTGATTTCATAAATAGTCTAGGCAAAAAAAACAATATATTAAAAATTCTTACAAAAAAAATCTCAAATACATCTCAAAAAACAAAAAACAAAAAACAACAAAAATGATCGAAGCGTTCATAATCAAGTTGGAATTTACAAAAATAGCATATTCGAATCGGTATTTAGCGTAGAGACCAGTCTATATTAAATGTGCAAGCTTATTTCCAGCCTCGGATCTGGGCCTCGATGGGGAGGGCACCGGCATTCCAGAGCACATTCTGCTCACCGCCTCGGGAGCCCGAGAGCTGGACACCACTGGGGTGGACACCGGCGGGCAGGGCGTGCGCGTTCCACAGGGGGTTCTGCTCGCCACCGCGGTTACCGTTCCAGCCGTGCACGTTCCAGGCGGGGCCGAGCGAGGCGTAGCGGGCGACGAGGGGTACGCCAGCCCAGTGGCCGACACCATGGATCGCGGCGTCGCGGGCGACCGGGTGCAGAGCGCCGACGTTCCACAGCGGGTTGTTGGTCACGGCGTGCGCGTTCCACAGCGGGTTTGTCTCGCCCCCTCGGTTGCCGTTCCAGTGCCCGTAGTGCGCCCACTGGGCCGCGCACATGGCGATGCACACGCTGAGGATGATGAACTGGGTGCAAATTTGTAAGTTAGTATGCAATTTTTGAAGATTATCCACGGTATAAATTATGATGGTATGTTATTATTATTATAACTTATGTAGTAATTATGTTTGTTTTATAATGTTTATTTATTAGTAACAAAACATTTCCTGTAGTTTTGTGTGTTTAATTTGTTTAATGATAAAGTTTTAAGCATTATTGATATGATCTAAGTTGTTAGAAAATTTTAGTATGTAAATATTGGTGGTTGATTGATTTGACCACATAATTACCACTATTTAATTTTTACATGAATATAAATCTTTTTTTAAAATTATATGTTGCATATTAAAGCTTACTTATTAAAAAATAATTATAAATTTTATCAGGCTAAAATCTAGCATTATAGAAAGTTTTTCGTTTGAAATTAAAGTAATAAGCTAAATTATATATTGACGTATCGAATCTAAACAGTTTATTTAGTGGTAAAAATGTAATTGATAAAAATCAACTGCGTAGATTTAAGCTTTCTATAAGCATTTTCAAACTGGACACAATCAGGAAAAAATATTTCAAACTTCAACATGAATAAAATTATTGATTATGATATGTATACGTACCGACTTCATAGTTATGAAAGGTTTTATTAGGTTAGACACGCGAAACAGGAAAATAAACAAGAATGTTAGAAATGTAACTGTGAAAAATTCTTAGCGAAACAAACGCTTTATATACTCGCGCGAAAGCAAGAGTAACTGTGCACTTTTACGGTTTCGAATAGTGACAGTTATAGGGTGTAGCAGATAAGTGCGGAGAGGGAGGAGTAACATGTTGCAAAAAA
>JAQIXC010000503.1:0-25157 GCA_034697605.1 Metabelba pulverosa | reverse complement strand
GAGGAGAGAGAGAGAGAGAGAGAGAGAGAGAGAGAGAGAGAGAGAGAGACGTTTGAAGAGTAAAATGAGTCAAAAGAGGTTTTGTGTTTTAGTTAAAAGCGCTGAACATAACCCGATGTAAAAACTCACTATTGTCCGCTGTTTTTCACCATGCTCTCTCTCTCTCTCTCTCTCTCTCTCTCTCTCTCTCTCTCTCTCTCTCTCCCGTACTCTCCATCATTGCGTAGAATACAAGTCGTGTTTTCCTCGTCTCTAATATTCTTTTTATTTGGTTTTTAAGAGAAGAGCTTATCATTTGGCGAATTAGGGCTAATACTTAATACTGTTATTTACTGTATTGTTGCGTCGAATGCATCAAATTTACGCAACACTTAGTGTTAGTTCGCGTCTTATCTTCAGCGCTCATCCAAATACATAAAACAAAAACATCCGAAAACATCATTTCAGGAATTAACTGATTTTTCGCTACAACCGTCTGATATGAGTGACCCAAGTGTTCGGTCAATCATTCAGATGAATCACTGCTCTCTCTCTCTTTTTATACATGTTTAGTTCTCTACATGCAATGACCATGCGTCTAAATGCCAGTAAAAAATATCTGAGTTTTCTGACCATTAATGGCATTCATCACTCATTTCACAATTTTATTTAATATTTGTTATATTTTTTTTTCGAGAATTTTGTATTTTTTCAGCCAATTTCATTCGAAACAAATTTGTCTCAATTTTTGATTTCAAAATCTATTTTATCGCTTAATGGAGAAGAAATGGAGAAAATATATATAAAATCTTATTTTTCAAAGAAATTTGCTGTAAATTGCATTTTATTAAAATATGTCGCATATATTTCATACAGAATATATTATGAACTGAACATAATGCTAATATATATTTACTAATATTTCTATCAATTTTTAAAATATAAATAATAAAAACAAAATCAAAAATAGAATTTATTACACATTACGAAACGGAGAAAATAAAATAGAAAATAAATTTCAAATAAAATCATAACAATTAGAATAAAGCTATGGTTTTGATTCGATCGGAACTGAAAACTTTTCGCTAGAATTGTAGCGAAATATTAAGTTTGAGTTTCGGGTGAAAAGTAAGTCTAATTTAAAGCCTTTAACTCTAATCGCAATCGTAATCGGAGTAAGAGTTTTGTTGCGTTTAATGATTTTCGAGAGCCTTTCGGCGCACTATTCGCTAGTCTTAGCGCTCGAAGCACTGAAAGAGAGAATCGTTTACTAAGTTTTTGAGAAATGATAAGACATTTTGTTCCACACATTTTGCGCGACGCGTATACGTGTGCCGGCTCTTAATGGATGGTGCGATGTGTGCGCAAATATAAAAAAGTCGACTCTTTATACATCTCATCATCATCACCATCATCATCATCATCATAACCTGCCGGTGCTCGAGACCCAGGCTAGTAAATACTGGCACTGCCGCTAATGTTTTAACAGTTTTAGACTTTTTTTTAATACATTTCAAAATGCGTCGGTCGGCGACCAAATAGAGGACACAAAACCAAATATGAGATTAACAAACAATAATAAATTAGTCGAAAGACTCGTTCGATTCGATCGCAGTAGTAGTTTAAGTTTACAGAAAAATTATTATTGTTGCAGTTATTGTTTGCCATTGTGTGTTTTTGCTCAAAACTAACTGTGTGTGCAATTGGAAATAATTCGATTCCCAGTATTAAAAACTAATAACTTTTTCAAATTGAAAATTGCAATCATTTATTGCCAAACAAGCGGTTTGTGCCGTAAATGCTACTTCACTGCAATGTTGTAGTTATTTCCACAAATGCCCGCTTTTAAGGCGCTTTTAGTGGTTTTGCGCTTTTGTTGCGTCGAGATTGTGATTTTAATTATAGCAAGGCTAAATTTTCAATTTACTACTTTAATTTCAATTTAAATTCAATTGTTTTATTTAGCCAATTGATATTTATAATTAATTAATCAATTCTAAATAATTTCGAAAAGTTCTCATAACAATATCTAATAAATATTTTACTTATTTTATAAAAATAATAGTAACTAGCTTAAGAGTTAAAAATGTGTAGAAGCTTAAATTAACTTCTAATATCTTATTTATTTTGCAGAATATAAATTAGCATACTCTTTTGTGTATTCAGATTTGCTTCTTACAAAACAAGCTCTTTTGTCTCATTTTTATAAATCAATTAAATTCTAAAAATAATATTTTTGTTACGAGTTTTGCAAAACTGATGAATAGAACAAAGTTTTCAGACGTTTCTCGAATTGCATTCTTAATAAGCAAACAAAACAAATCAATTGTCGGAATATTTATTAGATTTCATACTTGAAATTTCGAAAAAATCCTTTTAATTAAAATCAACTCATTTGGGAAATTATTTTTCCTAATCATTATAATGACTTAATTACTTGTGTTTTACAAAAATACAATCTTTTCTCAAAACCAACTTTTGTTTTCGAACGCTAACGAAGTCTTCGTTAGTGACACTAAAATCCTAGCATGAAACATTCTTGTTTTCGACGTGTCTTCATATAAAAAGCGTAAATTAAATAAATAAACATGAAATGTAAATTTAAATAAGAAATATAGAGTGTTTACATTGACTATTTTTACTAATTAATTTCCGGATAAAACGTAATTTCTTATTACAAACTCATGTTTGAGAGAACACAACAACAAAAGACATTATTAATTGAATAAAACAGAGAAAAAAAAATTGAATTAAACTAAAATTTTCTAATCAATAAACAATTAATCGAAAAGTTATTTAACTGATTGTTCAATCATTAAATTAACTCGAGTTTAAGTCTATCGATTGGATCGAAGCGGAGAAAAAAGTTTGAATTATTTGCTGTCTATATGTTTGGCTCAAGTATTGGGCAAACGGAGAGAGAGAGAGAGGGCTGAGAGGACAGTGGAAAGGCTGGGAGAAGGAGAGGGATAGAAGGGGCAGAGGAGTAGAGACTGGGAAGAGGTTGAGGAGGAACTGGAGAGAGAGGCTGAGGAGAGGCGGAGGAAAGGCAGCGGAGAGGGAGCGGAGAGACAGTGATTAAGTAGCGATCGGTTGGAAGTAGTGGTCGTTCGCAATGAATAGCAGACTCGGAACGGGAGAAACGGGAGAAAAAACACAGAATTCGAGTGAATGTAATTTGATTAAAGCTGTTCTCGAAGAACCAAAACTAAACAATTGAATGTCCAGTAAATTGTTATTATAGCCAATGCGTACGAAATGCGCACAAAAATGCTCTTGCCAAACATCGAACTACACAACAACTTCTCTCTATTTATCCGTTCGATCGGTCTCTTAGCAGAGCTGAAGGAATAGATTATTCAGTTTTTTTGCTGCTCTCGAGTGCCGAACCAATACCGAGTTTGGAGTAAAGAATAGGTTCTCTCCGTTCAGCGCAAAAATAATGTCTTTCGTCCGACTAATGCGTTCATCACTTGTATTAACAGTCGTCAGACTTAAGTGAAATAAAGTTAAAATGCATTAAATGATAGGCCATTTGCAAACACCAGACGAATAATAGAATAATAGTTAACACTTAAAAAACTGGGCATAAGAATAGAGAAGTGCATAAAATAATTGATCCATTCGTTCGAACGGCTTGGATGTGCGTTAAGTCAAGCGAACAAATGATTATTTTATTATCGGTTCGCCGTTCGTCTGTCAGAATAGAAACTTTCATTTTATTTTTTTCTCAAAAACTTAAGAAAAAAGTTTATACAGTATATATTTTTGCTGCTCCTGCTCCTCAATTGTAGTTGTTATCAATGTTTGTTATTTTTTTATCCAAAATATTTATTCGAATATTTGCTGAATCTTTTTGTTCGAAATGACAAAAATCTTTCGCCGATTTTAATAATAGTTTTTCTGTTTGTTTTTTATTGAAATATAAATAGAAATAAAGTTTTCCCTCCTTTTTCTCTGTAAGCAATTTAAAAGTTTTGTACTATTTCTGTGCTATTATTCTAAGAACCAACAAATTTGTTTTGAAATATACAGTATAGAAAATAATAGTTCAATTTTTTCGTGTCTTTTATTTAGACTCATTTTCAATCTATATGTCGGTAATCGACTGACTTTTGTGTTTCAAATGCGAAGCCAGTCATCAGTTTTTTATGCAAAATATTTTCACACATTTAGTAATAGATATCCATAAGAATCCATAAGAATATATAAGAATTTATATTTGAATATATATTTAGAAAAAAATAACTCAAACGCCGAAGGAATTCTCAATCGAGAAAATATATCATCCATTCGACTCAAAGAGGGTGTATGTGTGCACTCGTATGCAAAATCGCAAATATTTTCAAATAATAATCATTTCGAATGAACAAAAATCTGAAAAAAAAACTCTTGCGTTGGAAATGGTTTACAGAAAAAATTGGAGAAAAAATAGTATATTATCTAAAGAATGAGAATAAGAGTGAAAGAGTGCGAAATAATATGCAGAAGAAACTAGTCGTACAAATGGGTTGGCAGAGCAGATGCGAAGAAAGGCAACGCAACAATCTATTAGGTTTGGTTCGTCAGTTCCCCTCTCGAGCGCTAATGGCCAGACATACTGAGCGCACAAGGCCTCGCATTCGGCGCTCGTCTCAGCGCCGAAACGTTCGATTAGTTCACTGTTTTCGCGCTTTCGGCCAAATCTTAGATTTAGCCAAAATTAGTAAATGAGTTGAATGTTACGCGAATTTACATTTTTAAACAATGTTAAATTAAGAGTGTTTAATGCAAATTTTATTTATTGCATTTGGAAATTGTTTTCCTCAAATTGCCCAATTAAAAAGCTGCAATTTTGTAGTAGACTATTATTGCAATGTACACTTTTTGCCCAGGGTAGTATGGTCTGGGCAAATTTTCGAGCGCAGACTAGAGTGCCATTACATGTCTTCAAGTGGTGGCATACCATCAGATGAGGCGATCGGAGCAAATGGATGGAGGGATGGCATACAATGAGGAATATATTCTTTATATAACTTTTATTATAAGAATAAGAGCTAAGAATTTTCAAACGAACAGAGATTCGGCGCTATTACTGAAAAAGAGAATTTTTTTGGCAATAAAGCCGCACAACAAACGACTATTCATCATAAGAAGCAATTTTTTATTTATTTTTATTTTGGCTTGCTCCAAAGCATTTCTTTACGGTTCGGTTCAGTTTTTCACTCCTTTAATGGTAATTCTTCTCTCCTCTACTCGAGTAAAGAATTTCGAAATTTTTAACCCAAAAAAATTCTTTTAAAACCCATTTTTGTTCACAAATTTCTCTCTCTCTCTCTCTCTCTCTCTCTCTCTCTCTCTCTCTCTCTCTCTCTCTCTCTCTCCGCGTCTTTTGGCGCTTACACTAAATTTTTATATATTGTGTGAAACACTTTTGAACGTAAATTATAAATTAGTTTTTTGGTGTGAATTAAAAATTTATTTACTCTTTTAGCTAAAGAATTGCCAAACAATTTGTTTGATATTTTTTCAATTCTCTTCTTACAGTTTCGCTAAATTTTTCAAAATTTATATTTTAACTCTTGGTTTACAGAAATTCGAATCTGATTTCCATTTGATTCAAGAATTTCAAAATATTTTTCTTCTGACTTATCAAACGCTGTGTGAAATAAATTTAAATAAAATAATAGAACTTTGAATTCTAGCGCAGAATAAAACGCATAAATATTTGCTTTTTTCGGCACTACTGTCGAGATTTTGCAATAAGAATCCGAAATAAATCAAAATTCAATAAAATCAGACAAATAGTGGAAAACAAAGTTTTCGGTTCTTATTCGGATAAAATGTAAATAACGAAAATTTAAAATTGCTAATCAGTTATAAATATTCTTGGCGTTATCAAAATTTGCATTCTACAAAGAAAATATTTCCATTGTTGATATTAAAAATAGAAAATTTATTGCAAATTAAAAAGTAACTTTATTATTTAAAATACAGTATAAATATTCTTATCCCTATATATTGTTAACTAATTGCATGATAGCTTTAACTCTAATCTATATAATGTAAAATTACTAGAGTTGTAAAATATTTACAAAATAAAATATATAATAATTACAAAATTTTCTAAATTAACTTTATTTGCATTCTAAGCATTTGTTTGAGTACGCTAGCATGTAAATATTTGATAATTAACACAAGAAAATACACATTTTGATAAACAAATTGATAAAAGTATTAGCAATAAAAGAAAATCTGCGTTTTATTTAAACAATAAAATACTGCAACAAAAAGATAATAAAACTAAACAACAAAATGAGAGAGATTTACGTAGTAAACAAGTTAAATTTTAAATTGCATAAACATTGTTACACAGATATATTATTAGAGGAAAAAATTATCACAAATCTATTTGTCGACTTTTATACACACATAAAACAAGTAGAAAAATAGTAAATGTTTTTAAAGAAACTTATTATTAATAAGTTATTAGTCGAATAGGAAAAAACATAACAGAAATACACAGTAAATATCGATTAAATAATAGACGAATTGCACGCAAATCTGTTTTTGAGAGACTATGAGAGACTACTTCTCGATATGCATTGAGAGCACTCACAGAATTGATATTATAATTTATGAGAAAAATTTAATTTGCATTAATTTCTCAATCGATTTCAGTGCAACTTTTTTTCATCCGTGTAATGCTATTCAAGCGAATTAAATCAACTATTTTTTCCGTTCCATTCTATTCGACGGCTTTTATTCGATGCATTCAAACCGACCGAAAAAAGCAGTTTTTATATATGCAATGAATTTTAATCGATGTAATAAAGTAATAGAAAATATTAGGTATTTTTGGTTCTGATTTTTTAATACGCAATATGCAAAACAGAGGTTTTCAAATAATTAGAAATTTAATCAAGATTACAATACTAGATTTTATTGATTGGTAAGTTTATTTTTAAAGTAACCGTTATTACAAACAGAAATAAATAATTAAAATTGTATTTTTAAATTATCTATAATATTTATTAGTTTGAAAATTACTGTTAAAGTCTTTTAAAAATATACTAGTAAGCACATTTCTGCACATTTTTCTAGCAACTATCAATTTTTTTTAGTCATGATGAATTTTTTCCTTTCGAAAAAAAACCAATTCATTAAAACAATTCATTCATTTTATTTACACAAATCAAACGCAAAGTTTAAGTCAAACGCGAATTTGTATAAATCTCTCAACGAATGGCTTTCGAATGGAAGCCATTCCTCAAATTAGAGCCAGAGCTGCATAAAAGCCAGTTATTTATGATCAGTAGTGTTGGCATTGCTTTCATTGTAACAAATCTTATTTGAGATGAGATTTGAGTTGAGACCAGTTAATGGCGAATCAGAGCTAAAATTCAACACAATTTTCATACATCCGTTCCTTTCGCTCTAATAGTGCAGATACGGCACTAATTCTATAGAAAAAACGCCGATTTTATTACTTTTCCGCAAATGACTTCCGAATATTTATTGTACCTTTCTTAAATTCTTCGACATTTTTGAAAAATTTATTTAAAACCGAAATTTAATTTAACTAAAATTAATTCGACATTTGTATTCAAAAACGCGAAGTATTTTCAATAATTTGATTATTTTCCGCAATAAATAGAAATTATTCCCAATAGAGAAGATAAAATTGATTTAAATGTTATTTTAGTTGCAAAACAGAATAAACATAAATAAAACTCATATTTTCAATAAACTATTCGTTTGAATAATTCTGATATTAAAGAACGAATATAAACGTCGATAAGAATTGGAAATCGAATTCCGCGAATGGTTTGGCCGAATCGGCGCAAAAAATATCAATCATTTCTCAGATTGTTTGTGTCGGTGTAGGGAATAAAATAACACAAACATGTTATTTAGAAAATATTTTAAACATTCCAATTTTATTCGCAAAACTCGACGGCGAAATAATTGGTACAACAAATTTCGATTCATTTCTTATTCAGCGAAATATATTTCGGAGTTTCGCAACAATTCTCACTTCACTCTCGAAAAACTTAAAACAAAACAACAAAAAGAAAAAAAGAGAAAAAAATCTTTAAACTCGTCTCGAATTTCTGAGTTCCGTATGAAAAGTAGTATCGATTGGAATTGAAAAGAAATGTTTGTATTCTATTCAGACGTTTGCGAACGAGTGAGTGAGGGCTCAGTCGGAGCTTCTGAGAGGCAGTATATGGAGTTAGAGCAGAGATTTTGTGGTCGCAAACAGCAATCCTATAGAGGAAAACAATTTGATAGACAGACAAAATGCTAAATCGTTGTACTCGACACGAATAGACGCTCTCTCGAGGCCTGGCAGAGGGAGAGCGACTGCGAGAGAGTCAAGAACGATATGGGAGAGAGTGGAGAGAGATGGCGAGAGCGAGAGAGCAAAGAGAGAGAAGCCGTGTATTTGCTTTCGCATACACTCTCGTCTGTAATCAAACTTTTGTCGACATTACATCGAAAAGTTGTCGAAAAAGTTTTGATACTTTGATGCTATCGTTTGGAAAATAATTACCGAATCGTCTCGTTTTGTCTTCTAATTAACATTTCGGACATTAAATTGCTGCCGAACTGAGACTCGTTTCGACGAAAAATTTGCAAATTTTTAATAGACATCACAAAAATTCAGCTGAAATTAGTTTTAATGGTTTCTGTAAATTCGTTGAATGACATTATTTTCTAATTCAATTGAATAGACAGTTTAAAATTTTCTGCCAAATGCAACAAAAACTTTAATTTCGCTCTCAATTAAAACATAATTGTTTGACAAAAATTGTTAAAAATTTAAATAATTACTCGAAAATTAATAAAACAAATGATACATTTTGCGAATCAATTAAATTGACGAGAATTAAAGGCAAAATACGTGTTTAAAAGACTGTAAACATTTGTGTAAGAATCTAAGCAGTAAAAATGCAACTGTCTAGTTTGGCCCGAATCTAATAAACAAACATTGGGCCTATGCCTGGATAATGAGCGGATGGTTTGAGAAAAGAAAGGGTCAGAAAAATATTGTTTTCGATCGAAACGCATCCGTTTCTATAGAGACGAGAGTAAAGTTGAGTTTAGAGTTTAGAAACAAATATTTGCGAACATAAGGATGGCTTCAATTTTGGCGAATATTTACTTTAAATCAGAACTAAATATATTGACAAAATTGAAAAAACATTCTTTGATTAAAATTTTCTTATTTCGCTCTCAATATGATTACATATCAAAGGAATATATTTGTATTTGCATTAAAAAAGAAACAAAAAATACTATTACTTATCAAATGCATTAAAAAATATAAAAACGGCAGTACATAAAACAGAACTGTGTAAAAAAAGTAATATATAATATGAATTTATATATAAATATAAAAATTTTAATGAAGACAAGTTATGACAGACAATAGAAACAGTCTATCGAAGCAAATAAATAACCGGTAATAACGAAAAGCTTAAGTAGAAATCCCAAACAGGAGTTTGCTTTAAAAAATGGTCGAAATATTTTGCACAGATACATTCTCGACTGCAACAGAGACGCCATAATTCACTAATGCCTTTATAGCCTTTATATGTTTTAAGCGAAACAATTCGGTGTTTGCCTTCCACTGCAACACTCGTTGTGTTGCGATTTTATTTTCAAAATTAAAAACTTTATTGCCGGCACTGGTAGTCCTGGCACTGGTAGTTCTGCACAAGAGATATTCCCCAAACGGTTTTTAACGCCGAAAAGCGGAGTAAATTCGGCGCAAATTATCCGCCGCTTTGAGTCGCGTATATAAGGAATAAAATGCTTTTTTGCACTTTTAAAGGCGAAACACATATTCTTTTTAAAAGAACTTAATTGTTGGTCCAAAAGCATTATAAGTGTCGGCATCTAATCCCAGCAATCATTCTCAATCTCACCGCTAAAGTTAATCACAAATAAATATAATATATGAAACTCACAATTATTACCGCACAGAGTGCTGGCGCGGAGAGGGAGGGTTGGAGGGAGAGAGCGGAGGAGATGGAGAGGAAGAGAAAAAAGAAAGTGGCATTTTTCTCCAAACAAGACAATTCATTAGAAACAGCTAAAAAAGTCTTGAGATTTAAAGATTTAGTGCTTAAACTGAAATTAATATTTATGAGTGAAGCGATCGTTCGCTTTCTTACTCTTTAATGACTTCATTCCACCACTAATTACACCAATCAGTCATTGCCATCGATCTCAACACATATTAACATTTTGTTCACATTGTTCTCTCTCTCTCTCTCTCTCTCTCTCTCTCTCTCTCTCTCTCTCTCTCTCTCTCTCTCTCTCTCTCTCCCAGCTCACTCACACTGTACAGTATATACTGTGTAATAAATTCAATGTCTAAATTTAAGCCCTTAATACAGAATCAGATATCGCACACATCGGCTCTCATCTCACATCATATCTGATCTAAAAAATACATTATCTTTAATACAGGAAAAAATAGCAGGCAAAAAAGTATATATAAAATAAGTATCACTTAATAATAAAACAGAGCAGATCTGTTAAAACGAACTGAAACACCATTTTATGTACCGAAACTAATTTATTGCTGTATATAGAATAATAACACACAAAACCAAATCATAATCGCTTTCATTGTGTATATCCTTCTGTTCACAAATCAAGAGTCAACTCGATTTCGAATTTAGTTTTCGTTTTATATTATATTTTACTCAAACCCCTAGTCCTTCCTCGAGTCGGTCTTCCCGTTTCAATTCGAAACACTTTTCTACAAAATTTTATCAAATTTTTCGCCTATTTTCTTGTTTTGTTAACCAATCTCGTTTTGCAATGTTTGGGTCAAATATAATGCTTAAAGTTATAGCGACTGCGAAGCGCTGCCGGTCTGTGAGAACCAAAACAAATGCCAATATTCGCTAATTTAATGGTGCGATTGGGTTCGCGTTCGTAGAGTACCACTACTGCACAGCACTGGCACTACCCGTACATTCGCCTACCAAACCAGTCGAAACAATGCCAACAGCTCTCATGTTTCCATAAAATTGCAATAAATATACTGTGTATTCCGTATATATCAACTATAGACAAAAATTGTTTTCCCAATCAAATTGTTTGGGTTTTTTAATCAAACAAAACTAATCGAATTTTAAAAACATTCTATATATCATATTTTGCTGGTATCTTGTTAATATTTCATAATGCTCAAAACAATAACATGTAAATATTAGTTGAGAAATAGTTTATAAAATACAAATGCTATTTGAGCATTATACAAGTGAATAATTAGATCAAAATATATTTATTCGGTTTATTAGGATTACAGATTAAATTAAAGAATATAATGGTTTTAATGCTTTTTATGTATAATAAGCTAAAAAAGTAGAGAATAGGTGTGCAATGAATGCAATTCTTGAAAATTAGAATTTATGCAAATTCTATTCAAATTCAAATCTTCACTCAATTTCAATGAATAATAAGTTTTTCGTTTAATTTCTTTGAAGTAGAAAAATGTGGAAAATAAAAGAATATGTTTTTCTCAAAACAGAATTTTCTACTATTTTTTCATCTTATTTGTAACAAAAGAAGAACCGAAATATAAAGAGTTTATATTTATATTTTAAGCATTGAAAATATAATGAGAAAAACTCAAGTATAAATATACAAGAAAATCTAAAATAAATTGAAACTTAAACATGTTTCTGTAAAAATGTCGTTTTATTTACATTTTAAAAGAAACATTAAGTTTAAATTTTTTAATAAAAACATTTATGATCATGGCAGATCAAGCATGGACAAAGAACACAAAAATACACAGACAGAATCGAATAGAATAGGTAATTGGAAATAATTAAATTAGGATTGAATTAAAAGCTAAATAAACGAGAATTCAGTGCTAATAATGATTAGCAGGTATTGTATTACTGAATGCGAGTGAAAATTGGAGAGAATTGTCTCGAATTGGGAGAAATGGTTGAATCGAAAGGCAAATGCGTCGACATTTCCGGGAAACCAAACGACTCGGTTGAGCAGCAGCTGCTGTCCATATGATAATTATTAAACTAACGGTTCGGATAAAGTGACTTACGTTAAGAGTCAAGTGAATCAAATGGCACAGAGAGTACAGTAGAGAGAGGAGAGAGAGAGCGAGAAGACAAACACAAGCGCTGGGCGTCTATGACGACTGCAGCGACTTATGGCATGCAATTTGAAGAGAACGGAGGGGGTGGGCAGGCGGGGGGTCGCCGAGCGAGAATGACTGAGCAAGCTGAGTTTTTAAGTAGATGATAATAGTGCGAATAGTGCGCGAATATAACTTAATCTAAATTATAATTCGCGTAAATTTTAATACAAAATGAGTCGAAGAGATGTTATGCCGTTTTTCACGACGACTCATGCAATTAGAATTTGTTTTCAGAGTAGATGTGCGCTCACAGACACTCGCACACATATACACTGCACAGGCAGCAGCTCTACCATCTCAGCCATACTGACTGTGCAATAGTATTGCGTATAATTTTCAACGATATGTTTCTCTATTTTGCTTAGTCTATGTGCCGGTGCACGCAAGTCATCATCATTTAGAGCACACACACACATACACTCACACACATAGTGCACACACATAGCTCGTCGCATATAATGATGAGTGACATTAAAAATTATGTGCACCTGACGTTTTGCATTCGGGTGCTTCGACTACACCGTACATCTGCACACACACATATACACACACATACTGTACAGTACATATGCACATACACTGCACTGTACAGTACAACCAGTATTGTATGGAAAGACATAAATAATAAGCATATCATCCAAACGATGCAAACAATTATCGAAAAGAATAAATGAATGACTGAATTGGCGAATGAATAGCGAAATAACGTTTGCGATCGGCTGGCAGTGCCGGTCGAAGCGGTCGAACAGATAAATGTCGAATCAATTTATTAATGCAGATATTCAGAGGCGCGCAGACAGAGAGCGACTATGCGGTCGCTTCGGCTGTTGAGCGCTTCGGCACTGAATTTCGGCACAAATTAAGTCGTGACACTCGACGCACACTTCATGTCAATCCACAAACAAGTCTTTTATTAGATTTGATTTTTATGCGCACTGCTGGTAGGGCGCTCTGCTAGGCCTACAGTCTACCAACCCCTGTGTCTATAGATTGTCATCAATAGGAGAGAAAAATAAAAGACAAAAATCGAGAGAAAAAGATGAGAAAAATAGAGCGAATAGGGAGGGAGAGAGAGAGAGAGAGAGAGAGAGAGAGAGAGAGAGAGAGAGAGAGAGAGAGAGAGAGAGAAAGAGAGAGAGAGAAGCATAAGAAATGACATCTGCAATGACACGACTCAGGGGACGAATCACCGCCTCATCCGATCAGAACGAAAGCCTCAATCGAATTGTCTGACTACGGCTCAGCCCTATTAACCAGAGCTGCAAACGCGGCGCGAGAGCACTGACGGCCGCCACTACTGTCTCTCCTCTAAGCGCGAAGAGATGGATGTGTTTGTGCCACTCGTTCGCCAAATAAATAAATAAATAAATAGTAAAAATGCGAATAAAAAGAAAGAAAAAGCGATCAAAACATGAAATGACAAATTCATTAATTAAATGTCTCTCAGCGCCAGTCTTTTAGTGCCGGTGCAGCGCCAGGTCCTCTACGCCGGGTGCGTAGTACGGGAGCGGCGAACAAGAATTGAGTTATAAAATGCGATTTTTTCAGTGATGAATGGCGACTAAAAAGCATATATATGTTTCTCCAAAAGTTAGAGCTAATAAATAATGTTTTTCATACATTAAAAATATTTAAGTTTAAGCCAAAACTTTATTTTCTTTCTCTGCAATCCATTACATAATTGATAGCTAACAACACAATATGACTCGACGTTATGTAAATCCGATTCTGACTCCACATTGATTCACAACATTTTTTACCGTATGTTTAAAGCAGTGATAAATATTAAATTAGAATTTATTATCAAAATAAATATTTGGCGTATAATACGCCGTTTCACTATGACTGCAGTTTTCAAGTATTAATATTGCCAAGTCATAAATAATTCAACAATTAAAAATTGACGTTTTTGCAATGAATAAATTGTATCTTATACGCGTAATTAAATATAAATAAACATTGTAATAAATATAGATATAGTATCGGATATTTATGTTTACAAATTGAAAACAATACAATTTTAAAAGTTATGCAATAGTTTTTATCAATAAAAGTTTATAATTAAAAAAATAATTGAATCCTGAATTGAATAATTGCAATGCAAAAAGTGCGCGCATTGTTAGAGCGAATGCAAAACAAGTAGAATTGATCTTGCTGCTTACCTCTATGACGATTCGTTTGTTTGTCAAACATCAACATTGCGTCTTCAATCTGTTGGCAAAAATTAGACAAAAAGATACACATAATTAGAATAACGGCTATATATTCTGATGAATAAGTTTTAACGTTTATACTGTGTAAATAAAAAAGTTTAGAAATAATTTATTTTTAGTTCAATTCAAAGCTATTGACTTATTGTGTATGTTATTCGACATTGCATTAGAATATAAATTAAATATTTCTTTTAATGCTATAATACAGCTAAAATTTTTACAATATTAATATTAATAAATATTATATTAAATTATATATTAAGATTATAAATTATATTAACTTTCATATAAATATAATATATTATAAGTAACTATATTTAATTATAGAGTTTAAATGCATATTTTACAACAATAAATTTTCAACATTCAAAAATAAAAATACTGCACAAAAAAACAAAATAGAAATGGCATTTTAAAGTTTAAACTAGCAAACAAATAGACGAAACCCTTTGTTCCATTTGTTCAATCAATAAAACTCAGTGTTGATGTGTATTATTAAATATCAAAAATTAGAATAAAATTTTCGAATCCATGTTCTCGTTTGCCATCACTCACTCAGTATTGCCTGCATTTGTGCGCCAACAGAGAGAACTGTTGTTAATCTTTTCAACTGATTGTATGAGAAATGCTATTATTATTTCGCGCGAAAACGCGGCATAAATGTACATATTTTTCAACTAACAAATAGCTAATAAATTATTTTTGCTCGAAAATGCATTGACTTCTCGGCACTCGAGAACGCGGCGAACAAATTGTGAAAAATCGGTTCTTCACTGCAATGCATGCGTGCATTAGAGTGTGGCTTAAAATACAAATATTCTGTTCGACGAGTGCCTGAAGTCGAGCGAAATCGCGACAGTTTCTGGTGTCACACAAATGCTATTCTCTTCGCCAGCGCTCGTCACAAATATTTGCATCCATTTCCCCACTCGAGCCGTCTGTGCGCGAGTGTAGGCGAGTGTATGCGAGACTAAATCACAATAGCGTAGAGAGTGCGAGAGTGAGTATACTGTACAGTCGGATGACATAATGCGTTTCGCCGTTTCAGCCCTTTTCTATTTGGTCAGCCGAGTGATCGCGACGTGCTAGGCGAAACTTTCCAATACATGCTCAAATTTTAATTAGTAGTTCGGTGGCGAGCGCAATAATTGCCGCAGATTTTTGCGCATACATAAAATAACAGTGTTAGATTAAAATTTTTGAATATGTACGCGCGATGGATGCTAACTCTTTTTTGCATTGCGCAATAGTTGCCTGGCACAACTGTGACGAAACGCTTTTATGTGAGTCGACTGTATTTGGGTATATATTTGTGCTCTTAATTCAGGATTTTTTGCATATGTCCGCACATATCGTGTTATGAAAATTATTTGGTCTGACGTTTCAGTACTGACAGTGCAGTTTCGATAGCAATGCACTGAAGAATGTTCTGCAAACTAATGCTAATACTAATGGCATTCATTGCATCTGTGTTTTCACATTCTCTCTCTCTCCCCCACTCGCTCTCACCCCTTCTCCTCCCCTCCCCTTCCCTCTCCTTCCCTCTCTCCTCTCCGTTCGTATCGACTGACTCTTACTTTAAGCACTTTTTGCACTGATTTATGCCTTCGAATGCATTTTATTCATCGCTCTCTTTAACTACGGATACGAAATGAAGTCAAATATTGAGAATAAAAGTATAAAAATTTCGAATCAAATGAAACAAAACAACTGAAAAGTCAGACGAATGCGAAACAAAGATAAAAAGATTTTTATTAAATAAGTCGAAAATTTCGAGCACTTTAGACGCTGAGTCGGCGAAATGCAATGGCTTAAGAATTGAACGTATCTAAATATTTGACATGTATAAATTATATGAACTGGTGACGATTTAATTGATTTCTAAAAATAGGAAAATCTTTTAGCTTAAATTATCAAGTTGAAAATTTTCTAGTTAACAGCAAAAATTATTTTTCAACTTGTTATCGCAAATGAAAAATATAAAAATGTTTTTTGAAAATAGAATTTATTAAACATTTGATAAATAAAGTATTAAGAAATTGTAATAAAACTAAAAATTTCAAAGAATATTACGAATAGATATTTGAGTAAATATTAATAGTAATGTTATATAATATAAGAAAATCTTTTCAAACATAAAATATTCATTTTATAAATTCATGTTTTATTTACTTCAATTTTTTAAAATATAAAATTCAGCCATAAGTCTGCGTAAAAGATCTTTTAGAGTCCAAATTTTTGCAATGTTCAAAACCAACATATAATCAAAATAGTGTTAACATAATATGTATGGAAAGTTATTTTGAATATAATACACTGTATATATTGCAAGAAAATATCTGGAATTTTAATTTAGAAAAAATATAAATAAATCTGTAATATGCCTGTGCAATTTAAAATATTTATTGAATATTATTTTTAATAAAATATACTGTATATGAAAACTTAAATACAAATAATTTTTCGGTTAGAATATAAAAATAAATACAAATTTGTGCAATTTTCAAAATATAAACAACCCAGCTCTTTGATAATAACAAGTTATTTGTATATAAAACAAAAGATATACGGGTTTTGTACACAAAAATCAATTGCGTTAGACGTAAGTACTATGTTGAAATATTTATTATACGCAAAATTAAAATTACTATACCTATCGGGTGAAGTTTACTAAATTAGCAAGTTACCTTACGGCTTTTAACATTACAACCCCCTTCATTTTTGCCCCAAAACAATTATTTTACAATTTCTACCATTATTTTCACAAAAATATGAAAAATTAACAATTGAATCAATACATATAAAAATATTCAAATGCAAATTTATACAGGTTATACAAAAGTAATATGGCTAATTTAAAATTATGCATTTATATTTGTAGTAAATAATTTTCAATTTCTATCCATATTTGTTGCGCAAAAAAACTTTTCATACAATTTCTGTATTGAAAGACATAATAATAGAAACTATCTAAAAATTTCCGCATCGTATCTCTCGGCTTGAAAACAGAACAGTAAAAAAATAATAACATACTGTACTTCTATTAAACTGTATAATTTAAATGCGTTCGGTATTCAAATAAATATAATATTATTTTAATGACTCGTATGAGAAGCCATTGAATGCGAGCGATGAGTATATGATAGAAAAATGCGTAACTAATGACAATCAAAGTTTGTAACGCAAACAATAAGTTATACAAATAGAAGCGATTGAATTGAGAGGAGAAATGCAGACAAATAAATATCGAGAAAATTAGACGAAATTCAAATTAAGCATTGGCTTTAGGTGTAGTATCTATGTGTTATGCGTACGTATGTATGTGTGCAGTATGTGTGCCCAGGCAGGCGAGGAATGTGCCGCCGAATCTAATTTAAACTTATCATTTGGAAAAAGTTAACCCAAAAATTAATTACTGATTCGGTGCTGCAGTTGTCGAACGAATAACTTATTGTCGAGAATTCAATTAATTTTTTTGTCTAAAATTTTTGAATTCAACTTTTTCTCCCCACTGTGAATGTGTATGATTTTTGCAGCGAAACATGTTTTGGAAAAATTTTGTGCAAAACTGAATCAAATGATACAATTATAGTGAGTCGATGCGTAAAGAGCGCAGTGAGAGAACACATGAACACATCGACCGGTTTTTCGTAGATATGGATTAAAAAATTCGCGATTTTTTATATATCTAATCAATTGTTAACATAAAAATAAATCGATTTTTGTGTTTTCAATCCCAACCATAGATATCAGGGTAATATCCGATAAATAAATTATCGGTATAAATTTGTAGAAATAAAAAAGACACTAAAGGAATTTATGCGAGATTAATTAAAATGCTAATTTTATTATAGACATATTCAATTAAAATTAAAAACATCGCTATTGTGTTCGGTTTATTTTAACTAGAACAAAAGATGAATTATAATTTATTATTAACTATCAATTAATCTTAATCCGTTTAAATCTTTTTGTATACATTGAGTTAATTAATTTAATTAGATTTAAACTGCTATTTGGCAAGCACATTTATTGTGAATTATTGATCAATCATGGTAAAAAATTTTTTGCAAAGTAATAAATTAATTGTCTTTGTATTTTAATCGACGTAAAAACCGAGTATTTTATAAATTTTAATGCTATTCTTCAAACATTTCAACACACAATGAAACGACACAATTGTTTGCAGCAATAAGCGAATGGCATAAAAATTTTAATTAGTCGACAAAAATCTTTGCAGGGTGAAATTTATTTATAAAAAAAACTCTCGCTTAAAATTAATTCAAAAATGTGCGTCGACTTAAAAATAGACCGTAATAAATCAAACAATGAAAGCAAAACAACAAAAAACACATTTCATAAATCTTTAAAAAATTTGTAGAGTCGACAGAAACGCAAGAGAGAAGAGTTGGGTTTTAAAAACTATTTCAAAACTGGATTATGAAATATAAAAATAAATAAATATATGAAACAAACAAAAAATAAGAAACAAAATATAAGCAAACGATTTGGGAATTGATGTACATTCAATCAGTGTAATTTATACTGGTTTGCGGGGGCAAATGGTTTTATCTGTATATACTGTATATACATGTATGTATATCTGTCTGTATGTGTGTCTCTGTGCGTGTGTAGGAGTGAGGGAATGTGGGCCAGGGATTTCGGTGGGAATAATGTGCTTAAATTCGAACAGTGTATATTCTGGATCGCGCGGCCGTTTGGGAATCGAGTATCGGCTCCCCATCGCCGGGCAGTTGATTGGGAAAAATGATCCGTAAAATTAAAGCCAATTTTATTCATTCCATATTCACAGCTCCGGCTCTCTCTTTGTTTGCCTCTCCACTCGAGTCGGCATTTTCGCCGACATTTTTGCCACAATTACCGACAAAATAGGTCTCGAATTAAGTTTATCGCCATTTAGTATAACTTAATAACGACGTATCGTATTATATGAATACGTTTTCGTTATATAAGCCGTTCGTTGTTTAGAACTATTTCTGATGTTTATAAATGCGAATTAAATTAACAAATTAACTCAAATGTTGAATAACACACTTGCAAACAAAATTTTATAACTCATAATTACTGCATACACATACAAATGTACATACTGCATATACATGACAAATGTTTTAACAAAAATATTAATTAAAATAAAATAAGCAATAAAAAATTACACTTTGTACAAGAATTTCGCTTAATTAATATAGAAATCAAAACAATATGACATTTATTGCTTAATTCAAAAACAGAGTTTTCAGTCAAAATGTTTTTTAAAAATAGAAATGTTTGTAAAAAAACGCGAAATTCTATATCTCGTCTCTAAATCTTATTTTTCGAGAGAACAAACTTAATCTGATTTGAGTGACGATCGCATTCACGCAAAACTAACTCTTTTGTCATTTTTATTCATTTATTACACAAATCCCAAGCGATCTAATGGCTGCATATCTGCTGTCAATTTGTTAAACTTTTTTTTATTTTATTTTATTTTATTTAGTTTTTCGTATTTTTCGACTGTTTGTGTCTCACTTTCTCTCATTTAGTCGCTTATCTATGCTGTCTCTCCAAACCTCCTAACCCTCTCCCCCTCTATCCGTCAGCGCAACTGTACCGACGCAACCAAAACCCTAACTTATTCTTAACATTCAATCAATTCTCGATTTTCTTTTAGTGTTTTTTTAAATTTCGAGTTTTTTCTGATTTTATTTCCAAAAAGTTTGAGTGAAATCAAGAAAAAGAAGAGCAAAAAATATTTTGTTCGCAAACTTTGTTTTCAAAGCGAATTGTGCTGTGAATCACAATTTCCTATTTTTCATTTGGAAAACTTTTTCCTCCTCTACTCTTCATGTTTATCAAGCACATTCGGGTTTTGTGCTGTATATGTGAATTGTCAGAACACAAACACCTATTCGTTTTTGTGTAATCGTCGTGTCATTCAAACTCAAGAAATACTCTTTTTTCGGCATATTTTTTACACCGATAGCGGCGTTTATATATACATATTATTTATTTTATACACATAAACACTCATTTGAAATGTGTATAAGTTTTGAATCACTCTCAGTGAGGGAGGGAGAGGTGGGGAGAGAGGTAGAGAGACCAGGAGAGAGAGGAGTGGAAAGAGAACGAGAGTATGCATTACACCAGAGATGGGATTACGTGTATAGCTATCGGTTCACAACAAAACACAATATAAAAGACGAGTTTGAGTTGAAAAATAAGAAATAAAGAGGAAATTTAGAAAATAAAAAAATAGTAAAGTGAATGTGAATCTCGCGAATGATAGTCCTTCTGGGGATCAAATGCAAGACTTGAGTATTGATAAGACCAGTCGATCGTACACTCGATGACAGAGAGTTGGCGTAAATGTGCGACACTTTCCGAACAACAGTCGCATAAGAAGTGTTTCAAACACTTCGACTCAATCCTAGTCTTACTCTTTTGACTTTTTTCGCTCTCATTCTACTCAAGAATTTCTTTTAATACCGAGAGTATACATAATATAAAATTTTCGCAATGCTACTTTTGCTAAATGTAATGGCAGTTCGCTCGCGTATAAATACAAGCTTGGATAAAATAAATATTGAAAAATATAAATTCAGCATAATTTAATATTTATAATTCAAATATAATAAATAAAAGGAAAAATATATTTATAAATAATTTACAGACATTTTGTTGTTGCGACTTTCATTGATCATAAAAAGCATAATAAAATATTATTTGTTTTAAATAAAATATTAAAATGAGTTAACTATCAATTTGATTTACGATAGACAAGAACTTAGAGATAGAGAAAAAAAACTGTTTTATTTTGTTCTTTCTTTTCAAATTCTGATTAATAAATATGTTTTGTAACGAAAAAAATCCAAACCAAACAACTAATAACAAAATAAGTCAATCATTTGAGCGAAAGTGGAGATAAAATTCATGTCATTTTGCAATACATCAAAATGAAAGAAGAAGTACAAAGAAAAAACTTTTTTGACTAAAAGATGAATAGATAGACAGAAAATTCATTAAAATTTAATTCAATTTACACAAAAAGGTAGAAAAAAGTTGTTTCGAAAAATAGGAGATGAGAGAGAGAGAGAGAGAGAGAGAGAGAGAGAGAGAGAGAGAGACTCTTTTGGCACAAGCGATGCGTTAGAAAAAAACTAAAACCAAATGACAAATATAGAGACGGAGCAGAGATGAGACATTGAGAAAAGAATGAGTGCATCGCTGAGCACAGCCTACGAACAACTGAACTGATGGCACAATACAGACAACAATTCAAAAATAGATAAGAAAAATAACTGATTAGACAGCAGTGACGGTAAAGCCAATCGCAAACAAAAGACTTTTTTCGCTGTATTTTTGGCCGCATTTGACTACTCCCGGCCGTACGTCATATGTGACTTACGGGCCGCGCAGTCGGCTATTCTTAGATAGATATCTGTTCGACCGAAAGCGCGCGTTGCGTGACGTCTGCCGATCCGATCGGCGATGGCGTAGACGGAGTGCATAGCTCTCAGACAATCACTACAGAACTCTTCGGCTATTGTTTTCGCGGATCGCAACCCAAACGCTAACCTCAGAAAAAACGAGTCTCACTCTCAGTCACACTCTCGGCGCTCTCGAGCTGCTCGGTTGTGCTCTTGTGCTCTCTGTGTGCAGCGCCAGACAAATCACATCTGTTCAGTCAAATCAAAACCAATTTGAGCGCAAGACTCGGCGACAATAGCAGCGAAAACAAGTGCCGATTCACTCGAATCCGGCGATCAGTTAATGAGAGACCGAAATGCGAACGAAATTTGATTCGATTTCTCCATCACTGATAAGTCACCGACAGTTACGCTCAAAGTTTGCCTTTTTATGGATGTGTTTGGAAATGCAGGCGAAACCCGAATCACGATATTTGGCTCAAAACGAGAACTAAATATTCAATGTTTCGCATCTCTGATCGCATTTATCTCTGCTTTTTGCCAAAACTTTTTATCGCATGAATAAACTGCCTTTAATTCAAAACTAATAGAAATCAATAGTTTTTTTTATTTTAGAGTAACATATCATGCAATTCAACTATCATTGGAAAAATCCGTTTTTTTGTGTTCAAAAAGCAATTGTGTTTTGATTTTTTGGTTTTGATTCTTATATATAGAATAAAATACAAACAATTGTTTGTAGACTTAGAATAAAATATTCTTCTAATCAAAATATTTTTCTCATTTATCACTTAACTAAACAAAATTGTAATTTTCTTTAACATCAGACGCTATTGTAAACAAATATCTATTATGCATGCATTCAAATCTTTATTTTGCTTAAATTAAAAAAAGACCAAGTCTATTTGTATTGACAATTGCAGTGAAAATAACAAATTGCTAAATAGATTTCTAATGAATTTTCAATTGCGTTATATCTTTGTTATTAAATTCTGTGGTTTTTTGATTAATGAATCGAATGACACAAATTCATTAACAATCACATTATGGAAATGCCTATCCGTTTATGAGACGCCGAACACATGGATCGGAATGAGAATTAGTCTCTTTTTGCGATCGTTTCGCGAGTCTATTGCCAATACATTTCCAAACATTTGTTTCTAATATTTAAATTCCGGATTAATTAAGACGCACTGCAGTCGATAAAAGTGTAATTAATTTAAATAAAGTTATTATTTTGACAACACATCGAATAATGTTTTTGACAATAAATAGTGAATTTCAAAATTAACTAATTTACAATACGTATATGCGGCAAATAATTAATCACGTTTATTTAATAAACTGCGAGTTTTAAATAAATGATTTGCAAAACATTAGAATTAAAAGTTTAATTCCTGTCAGCAAAATGAAAGCGTTTGCCAAGAGTGAAAAAATATACTGTGTAGGAAAATATATAAAATTCATAATTTGATCTAAAACTGTAAAGAAAAATAATATATTGAACCCAAAAGAGTAATATATTCCTCAAATAATGTCGTAATAGCTTTTTTGGCTAATAATTTAAAAATAATCTTTTGAATCGTAACAAAAATGAAACTTTGCATTAAAAAGCGCACAAAAACTAGAAAACGGCGAAAATATTTTATTTATAAATTTTTTACCACGATGTTATTGAATTAAAAACCAATTTTATAAATATAGCTGGATAATAAAATTACAATTATTAAAAACATTTATACAGCGTGGAATTCAATTTACAAAGCAAAAATTAAACAAAAACAAATGTGAAAGAGTTCAGCGGAGAAAACGTGGCATTAAAATAGCTGCATGCCACATTTAAAAGAATAATTTTTTCCTCTCTATTATTGAATTGGTTTTCAAATTATTATTTATTCAATGCATGTACTGATAAACTGATTTATATAAATCACAATTGTTTTTGAAAAAAAGAGTATTTTCTAAACTAAGAAATATTTTCAATTGCATTAAATTTCCACTTTTGAGCAAAAAGTAAAAACAAATTTTATTGATAGAAGATTATAGCAAAAGCTTTTTTCAATCAAATCTTTTTAAATCTTTTTAAGTGCTTTTATTGTATAATATAATTACTGCTATATTTAAGTAATATGTTATTAAAAAGTTATTTTGTTTTATAATTTGTTAATTTTTTTCTAAATAAAATTTATCGATAAAATTGCTTTTTATTAAATTTAGCAAAAATAATGTTACACTAAATAATTTATTAAATTTCGGAGAAAAATAACAAAATTTCTAAATTGAATAAAATAAATAGAATATCCATTTCGGGCCAACAAAACATTTTAAGCAATTCAAATATATCGAAAATAATTTATAAAATTCAGCAATTTTTTCCAATAAATTCGATGCAGAATAAGAAATATATTTTAAGTGAATTGTGTTTTTTGACAATCATTTTGGGTATGGAATTGGTGCGCAATGTATACGTATCGGAGACTTATACGCAGTATAAAATATACCCGTATGTATGTACATACTATACAGTATTCCCAAACAAATGATCGATTGAATTGTCTCACAAATAAAAATCAATTTTTCTTAACATTCTCTTCGAGAGAACGGCTGAAGAATAGAAGAGAAAAATATATTTAAGAGTAAAAATAGAGACAAAAAAATTGAAAGTTTTTCTCTTCTCGTTCTCCTCTAAAGTGTATATTTTGATTGTTTTAAGGATTATTAAGGAAAACAAAGTATAAAAACATTATTATAAGCACTTTTGAAGTCAATTCAATTTAAAACAAAAAAAAATCTTATTTTCCACTAATTCTATTCAATGAATAGCATAGGAAAATAGAAGCGGAAATTTAATCCAAGTGTTTAAAATTCAAATTGAATAAAATAATCAATTTTTTCAACTCATTTCGCTAAATGGCTATACTTTTTGCGCAGTTATTCCTAAGTATGGCCTAAAAACAAAATTAAATTAATTTCATAATGCCGAAATAAATAAAAACTTGTTTTCTCTGCACTCAAAAACATTAAAAACTATGCTTAAACATTCAACTGAGAGGCGAAATATATATATATATATTTTTATTAAAATAAAATTAAAATTCTTCTGATATTTCATAAAACTCGCGAAATATGTTTTCGTCTTAAAGTTTAATATAAGAAATGCAGTGAAGCTGAAAGTGAGTGAAGAAAAGTTGAGAAAAAATGCAAAATTCGTGCAAAATATGAGAGAACATACGTATCGACACTCGAGAGAAAATATTTGAAATAATAATAGAAAGCATTTCACGTATGTATCCCAAAACGCATGTAAAAAAGGCACAACAAAAAAATTTCTCTCTCGGAATAATTGATCGATTTCTTGTGTGTGTG
>JAQIXC010000502.1:0-25200 GCA_034697605.1 Metabelba pulverosa | reverse complement strand
AAATTCCAAAAACACGTCCCTAATTAATTTGTATACTCTTTTAACTCATATGTTCAATTCGTAATTATATATAAAAATATTTTTTTAAAACGTTATTTTTTGTTAATTTTTAAAATATCAATTTTTTGCCAAATCGATCAATGCCAAATGAAAAGTGGAAAGATTTTAATTGTTTTTCAACAAACCAGACCAAAATCGGCCCAGTAGTTTTGGAGCAAATGCTTGATATGTTGCGGCTTGAATTTCCATAATCATTGTATGTTATTGATTTTAATTGTATTAATTAATTATTTTATTTTAATTAATTTATTGTAAATCTTTGAGTTCTGATAATTAGTAATAAACTCAATGATCTTTAAACAACATAACATTTAAGCAATGTATGTTTAAAATATTATAACATTATCTAGTTAGAGGTTAATTATTATACTTTGTCAAGTTTTTAAAAATATAAATGTACAAGAAACATTAAAGTTAAACTGTACCGTTTATAATATTAACTATGCATGTTTTTTATATGGTTAATTCAACAATTTAATTCATAAATCATTTTTATTATTTTATTATGTTCTTTATTTAACAATAATATAAAATGTAATAATTTTAAGCTAGACACGAGCGTATGAGAAACGAGTAAGTGAGAGACAAATGAGTTGATATTTACCTTATATAATGTATATTATATTACCATTATTATATTTAAAATAAAAATGACCATATATCTAATTAATACACAACTATTTTTAGATTTGAATATTTTAATAATTTTATTAATTATACACTAAATAGGAAATTTAAATAAATTTATATAAATAATACTGAATAGTTGCATAATTATTTTAGACATTATTAATTTGGTTATTATTTATCTATAAAATATAAATAATTTTTATTAAGTATATTTTATTATTATCAACTAACCTTGGTCATTATTTTACAGAACATTAATGAAAATAATATAATTATCTATAAATAAAATTTAATATTAATTCATTAAATTGGCGATAAGTGAAAGAATAACTTCACGATTACTTCATAGCATTTGAATGAACTAATAGTGAATAACTTCCAACACGAGAACCCGATCTTTCGGTGCGCTATTCGCTCCATAAATGATAATAACTATAAAGAATAGTTAATGTAAATATGACTTATTAATGCAAATTAATTAATTACTTTTACCTTCAATCTATGTTGTCTTGGATGTGTATAATTTGTTAAGCATGCAAAATTTTTTATGTAAATTTGATGGAATAGTTTGTGTGATTTAATAGTAGTTTTATTGACAGATGAAGCAGTTAATATGACAAGTAAAAATAAGATTGAATAAAACATAAAACTATAAATATAAACTAAATTAAGTATTAATATTTCACGATCAAATATTACCAGAACTAATAATAATATCGAAATCGATCCAATGATTATCCAAAATAATAGCAAAAACTTAGACCAATAGCTGGTATTGTATTCATTAATCTTTCGAAAAATGGAATTAAATTTACGACAAATTGACGGAATCGACAATTTATTTGATTTTATTATTAACTTATTTATATTATTGATTTTAAGCTTTAAATAATAGCATAGAATGTAAAAATAAACTAGTTGCCAAGCTAAAAACGTAAACACATAATAGCAGTATAATTCATGTATTATTGTGCCTAAAATGCCATGAATTATAACATCAATTAAAGTACAATAATATAAATACGTAATCAATGAAAATGCAATAGTAAGTGGAGGCAGAAAGTAAGTAATATTTATTTGTAAAAATTTGAATAAATAACCTGTTCGTTTTAATAGTAATAAAATACTATCATGATTATTAAGACCGACATCGATCGGCGGTCGTAAACCTGCCATCATTTCAAACACTGCGAGAAATGTAGGTTTAATGCCATTCATGTGGTTATAGTAATATATGAGTTGCGAACCAAACGACAGCAATAAAATTAAAATAAAAATAATCCTCACAAATACTTTTATCTTGTAGAAATGAGTAAAATCTAATAATACAATTTGTATAATTAAATTATTATTTAGATATAGAATTAATGTATATTTGATGAGAAATAGCATTTGAGAAATAAATATGAGAATAGGTTTATGTAATAGAGATCTCTTCGGAACTGCATTGCAGTCATTAGTCGTCAGACATAAACCGATTCGAAACAAATGGCTGTCGACTGAAGGGATGATCAAGTGTTTGGGTAAACGCTCGTTGATATCTAATTTAATCATAGCTTTAAATTACTGCTATATATACATGTAAATTTAAGCATTCTTAAAAATATTTTTATTACGATGACTTTGTATTTCAACAAATATAGAATATAGTGTGTAATGTTAATCACACTAGTTTCACAACTAGTTTCAGCACGTGCCTAACAATTAATATGTTCAGGGTAATACAGTAGATATAGCTCAAATAAATAAATATTATTGATTTTAAATTAAGTATGCTATTACTTATTATTTAAAGTTGCGTATAATTACATTTAGTGTAAATCATTAATGTCAATATAAGAACTTAATGAAGAATAAACCTGTGTAATGTTTTATATAATTTACTTTATATTAATTCTGTTGTAATTAAATATAAACAAATTATAAACATTTCAAATTATAGCTGCTAATTTCTATTTTTATTAATATTAAATAAAGTATTAAATAATAATTGATAATATTTTTATGTATTTTACAATGTCTTATTAATATTTAAATAAATTTAATTCTATAATATAAGATAAATTAACAATAAGAAAAATACTAAACATTCACTAAACATTTAAAAATAATTATACATGGTAAAACTGATAGCATGTTATTGAAGGTAGATAGTTATTTCGTAAGGTGTACAGTATGTTGCATTTATATTAGAATAAAATATATAAAAATACATATACATAATATATACAATAAAATACACTAATTTATTTGTTATTGTAGCATTATATAATCTTATTATTTATCTACTTAATTAATACGGTGGTCTTAATAACAATTATATCACGCTTTTATCTGATTCAAAAATTGAAAATAGAATTTATTTCATAAATATTTTATTATTTATTTACTAAATAATTTTATATAAGCTTATTTTTCAAAACAAAAGTTAACCAGGAGGTAATCATACCTGTGATAAAATATAATAATTGAATTTATCTTCCTCAAATTTTACGTTTACTGTCCAAGTTGCATGATAAGGTATTTGTGTTACTACGGCACAGTATATACTATTCAACGTTGAAATGTATAGAAATATAATGTACAAATATACTGTACAACTTTTTGCATAACTACTGGGCAGCAAATGCCGAATTTAACCGGTATTTTTGACAACATAATTAGGTTTAATTTAGTTATAGCTAATTTAATATAAATTTTATTTTAATATTATATACAATTTTTCAATCTTTCTACACAACCTTGTTATCTTAATCTTGTTATGTACACAATAAACATCTGTTTATCATAAATTAATATAGGCTGTATAATATTAAAATAGTATAAATACTGTACATGTTAAATAAATAATTAATTAAATAATCCACAATGTTTTATAAATATAATTTTTTAGTTATTATTTTAGTTATTTTAATTAAACAAGGTATGCTCAATTATTATATATTATTTAATTAGATATAAAATTTATTTATATAATTAGGAATTTTTGCTGAAAACGACGTATTATGTAACGACTGGCAAACATACAAAGATGAAAAATGTTTTAAAATTGTCAATGCTAGTTTTGACACATATGATGATGCGAACAAAGCGTGTCAAATGATTGATGGTACTTTGGCATTTATCCATGATGAAGAAGAACAAAACTTTTTATCCAGTTACTTATTTAAAACAATGGGCCTGGTTGATAATGTATGGATTGGAGCAAGGCAAAATAACGGCTCATTCAATTGGCAAGATCAATCTGAGTTTGAATATAAAAATTGGGCAGATGGTTATCCCAAATCAGATCCTGGGTATGATTGCGCGCAAATAGTGTCCGATTTAAGCATGCTGGGCAAATGGACAAATCAACCATGCGCAAAAAAGGACGTGGTACTATGTCAAAAACTACAGAATCTATCCGTAATGCAGTTGCAGAAATTGTTTCTTGCTGAAAGACAACGCGTTACGGACGTCATTGCCGATTATAACCAAGTAAAAAATGACCTTGTTCCAATCGGGTTTGTGTACGCGCAACTATTTGGCCAGCCACCGCCGTACAGAATCTGGCAGTCGGTTAGCTGGGCAGATGTAACCAGTCAATATGCAGGCTTATTTTTTCGCGCAGAAGGGGGCGGTTCGGCGCCATTCGGCACTACTCAGGGCAATAATTACCCGCGAAAACAGATTGACTCAATTACGTGGACCACCGACGGCAGCGGACACGTCGACACTTTCACACTCGACAAGAGCGGGTATCAGAAAATTAACACAGGAGGATTGAGTACCGAGGGCAGTTATTTCAACTTCCTCATTGACTACAACAAAGGCGAAGTGCGTCCTCGCAATCAAGCCATTCGTATTTGGAAACGTGTTAACTAGTTTTGCGCGCATTTGTTAAATTTAAACTATTGTTACTTGCTGAAATTGTATCGCACACAACATTTTTATTGTTTATTGTATTGCCATTAAAAGTAGTGTATTTTTAAAACTGTCAAACCTGTTAATAAAACATTACAAATATATTTTGACATTATTATTTTATAACCATTACATAATTTATAAATTTATAATAATAAATTAATTATAAGTATTGTAGTTTAGTCGCTAGAAAGTGTAAAAGTTTAAATATAAGTTATTTACTTTCAATATTAAATTAATTTTGAATAATTTGTATGAATTAGTTTAATCATGTTCATAATTAGTAATTAACTGTACAGAATAAGATAATAAACATAGTGTAAAGTAGTATTTATGCGCATACTATCCGCTTCTAATGATATAAATAGTGAGCAGTTGTTTAAAAACTATTTAAACAAGCTATTTAGAATTTTATTGATGCATTATCTTATCTTAAAATAACATGTTTATTAAATTACACTAAATATAATTTTTAACACAACAACAAATTAGTCATGCTATTAATTAAAAAAATTATTGCTCATATTTGTTTTAATATTATTTACGTAACAACATATAGTTTGCATTTTTAATAATTTTACCTTAAAATGTACAGGTACAATATGAAATAACAGTTGAATTAGCAATATTAGTATCTACACATAATTATTACTACTTAAAAGTTTTTAAAAATAATGATATTTATTATTTCTACTGATACTATCTGAATAAATAATAATGCTAGATTTAACTTGGCATAAAACTTCTCAATTATTTTACTCGTTGGTTTTTGTGGCATGTGTAAACGATTTTTGTTTTTAATTCTATACCAAATCAAAGCTCTGGCCATTAATAACAAGATTCGGCACAATTTAGCTGCTTATGGCCAGACGCGCCGCCGTAATCAATGGTCAAAATCGGGGTTTCTATGCATTGAATTGCTACGAAGCGCTGTGTTATCGCTGCAAAGCAGAGTGCAATGCATAGTAGAGAGCAATTATACCAGAGAGCAATGCATAGCTGTACACTGTACAAATGTACTGTACAGCTGTGCCGTTTAACACCGATTTTGACCATTGATTACGGCGGCGCGTCTGGCCATAAGCAGCTAAATTGTGCCGAATATTGTTAGTAATGGCCAGAGCTTTGATTTGGTATAGAATTAAACACGAAAATCGTTTACACATGCCACAAGAACCAACGAGTTAGACATATCTGTGCAAAACTCATTCTTTCATATATATGTTGTTGATTTTAATATTACTAAATAAATATTTTTGTTTATATATTATTAATTATATATTTCCCTCATATCAAATATATGTTTCATGATTATTTATATTTATTTAAAAGATGAGACATATTTATTTAAATATAATATTACAATTATAAGATTAAGATCTAGTATTAATAATAAATGACATAAAAAGAGAAAATCAGTGGCAATAAAACATTTAATGCTATTTCAATTAAAATAAAATTCAAACCCAAATTGTACAGTACACAAAAATTATCACTTAGCATTTATAAGAGACGCGCTTCGAATTGACTCGGATTTAGCCAACAGATCCATGAGTTTGGGTAAAGATTTTTCGCAATAATGACAATAACAATCATAATAAACCGATTTATGCATGTTAGTATTGGCTAAGTAAATAGAATGTACATTTGATGGATCGGATTTAAGCCGTGAAAATAGGCGAAAGATGTCGGCCATAGTTCGCAGCTTTTCACTGCAATAACAGCGAAACGTTTGAAGTTTTGGTAGTTTTGCCAACGAATTGATTGCCTTATCCGTCAGCGCCGGCCAGTGTCTCGTCGACAGTACGCGCAGTGAAGGCGTAATCGAGTCAATCGATTCGAGAAAATAATCTCTTAATCCGTCGAAGAAATCGATCCACAAATGCGTTAACGACTCGAAGCGAGCGATCGGTGTCGCGAACGGCGAATGACTACTCCATCGCAAGATATCGCCGCAATATATTCGGTAGAACCCGATGTATAAAGTGGTCAGTTGTGGACAATTGGCCGCAATATTGTTAAACAGTGTAATCATCGGATGGCTTGTAGTGTAGGCGACGTCGACGGGTGTTATCGACAATCGCTTCAATGCCTTCAGAGGTTTCAATGCATTCGTTATACTATTCACGCAATCGATGTCTAAGTTGTGGCGAAAACTCAATTCAATTGCTTTCAGAGCACTTCCGCACGAATTGGCGAATGACTCAAATTGGGCGTAATTTCTATCAATAGTGAAATTGATTTTCGCTAATCTTTTAAGCATGTTAATTGTGTCACTGCTGTATAGGTTGGGACAATTAAGACTTGAATGGCTAATGGCTTTAAATTGGCGTAAATTCGCACATAATATAAGGTTTCGTTCAAAACAGGCCATAATATCGCTATTATTCAATGAGAAGTCTAAATCCGAACGAATTATTCGCAAACTTTTCGCGTATTTCGCGAAAAACATATCAAGTGTTTCGACATTCACTTCATTAATTCGGAACTCAAATTTAGTTATATTTAAACTGTATTTCACAATCGATTCAATCAATTCGTTTGCATTTAGCGAACAATTCTTGCGTTCATATAAGTAGTGAATGTTAATTGAAGTGAGATTTTCGCACTTTTTCAGTATTGACTCGAATGTCGACAGAGATATCGGTTTCGATAATGAGTTGAGTTTTTGCACTAATTGTCTGTCAATTACGAGTTTGCGTTGTCTTTGATGTATAGATCGGTTCCATTGCTTCGACACGACTTCGAAGCAAAACGAGTCGTCGAATGAGAGATAACTCAACACTACTTCACAGAAGTCATCGCCGAAGCGGTCGAACGACTGCTTACTATACGCGGGGATTGACATCGCATTCGACCGATAATTACAATTGAATTGTTAGCAACACTCGACTGTTGGCACTACTGATGGCATTCGTCTAAACATTTATGGCTTTTATAGTCAGCTATGAGTTATGCGAATTATTTTTCAATAAACCGGTTATTATTGAGTAGATTAACTGAATTTGGGTTTCAATTTGAGTATTAATTGATTAAAATGCAGATAGAGATCAAATACTTCAAATAGTTCACCTTGTTAAAATATTTCTCATCTCATATGAATATTAAGGTGCTACTTTTATACAGTTAAATCGAATAGAAATAATTGGCTTGATATTTAGCTACATAAATGCAGTTAAACATAAAATAATCTTTTAATATCATCATAATTATTAAATATAATTTAATCTTAATAAATAGTTATCATATTTTAAATAATAATTATATATATAATTTGTTCAGATGCTATTTACCGCTAGATTACTAATACGAAAATCATACAATTCTTTCATTAAAAACAAGTTTATTTAATTTTATAGTATATTTTATTTTAGTTTTTAGCTTTATTATTTATTAAAGTAACAGAAATCAATATTGTATAAATTATATTTAAAATGTTCTAAATAAAGTTCAATTTTTCCTAGGCTTTATTATGTAAATAGCATGTTATATTTAATTAATAGTTTTAATACAGTATTACTCCACGAATCGGGACTTTTGAAGTGGAGGTCACATAAGAATGAGTTGATTGCGAATACTTGGGAACGCATTCACAGCAATATGAGTCGTGTGATTGACATTGCGGTTGACAACACATTACACACATTAATGACAACTTTCTTTAACTTTATATTTATTATCAGTGATAATTTATCACATAGAATCGGAACCTTTTCTCAATACCGAGACAGTCCCTTACTGTCTACAGCTATTTTCTATGTAAGTTACAACTGTACTATGACGTCGCGGGTAGGTCAGGGTAGGTTCGTTCCGATTCTATGATTTATCACACCATACCAGTATTTGGATATATTTATTCATTTATTTATACATGTATTATCATTTTTTAGAAATATTGAATATTTCATTTGCATTTTTTAAAATCAACTTCTATAGATGTTTGTTCAAAAATATTTTTTACACTGCTTAGATTTTTCGAACAGTGTATATGATTAAAGAATTATTAATATAATTTTTTAATTTATAATTATTGTTAGATGGTTTAAATGTTTGTTTTAAATATATTTTACTAGATATAATTATATGTAAAATCATAACTTTTGTATTGCAATAAAATAATTATAAAAAAATAAAATAAATAATATATTTTATACGAAGTAGAACTCACCAGCATAAAAATTGTAATTTTAATGTTATTTAAATTTATAAAAATATACATTGTATCAAACTTAATACTAAATACTAGATACTATTGAATTTATGAAATATATTGTTATCATTTGCATTATTTTGTTAAATAAGATTTTTGTTTTAGTATAATTTTTATTTATGATATGAAAAAAACACATAAATCAACCATAAGTAAAGTTACATTTAATAGTTGAGTTGTTTTATGCAAAATTATTTCAAGCACTATTTAAGAACTAGACATAACTTAGTTTTAATTACAATTATAATACATGTTATTATAACAAATAAAATGTTATTATTTATGTTTTAAAATGTTACTTGATAAGTTATAAAATAACAGATTGTGTATTGACTTAATTATTGTAAAACCTATCTTTATTTTTTAAACACATCAACCGAGTAAAACGCATATTAGTTGTAAAATTGATTAAATATACCAAGTAGAAATATGTATACTTGCATTGTTTATAAATTTCTTAATAGATAAAAACAAAAAAGTTAAGTGTAAATTGAAATTATGTTTATTTATTAAACAATTGTTATATGCTTAGAGTCATTGACTGTGCATTCAGCACCTGAGTGAGAGCCTGGGCAGAGCTAAGCCCTTGACAACCGAGACATTGACAAGTGAACGGCAAATGACTCGACGAGAAGCTATAAAAGGGACGACATTTTGTATTCGAGAGGGAGTTATTAGTTAGAGATTCAGTCAAAAAGTAGTCGACGGGAGAGTTTGGGCCGTAAGGCCATGGAGCGGCCGACGGGCCGCGACCAACCTTTCGATTGTTATTTCGTTTGTTTTAGTGTTTACATTATTTTATTGTAATTTTGAATTGTTTAAATTTTGTGACTGAGTTAATGACGACATTTTATAGAAATAAAGTACTTGTTATTTGAGATAAAGTGAAATAGTGTTGATTTTATTGAGTGGTGACGGCGAAGAATGCGAACAGAGTTGTCGAGTACATCAAAATGGGAAGACATCGCCGTCTCCAGTACGCACGACATCAGAGTTAACGACAGGTTTTAACCAAGTGAAGGAGAGGAGAGTCGGAGGAAGACAGTGACGTCGACACGGGTAGAGGAAGGCCTGAGACAAGGAGCGACAAGAGTAGGTAAATCGAGAAATGTTCTCAACGACATCGAGTTGACATAGAGCCAGACGAACTCAGCGACGTCGAGTGAGTGGAGAGTTCGATAACCCGGTGTTTGAGAGGCGAGCTCAGTGACTTCGAATTCTACAGACGAAGTTAGCGACGTCGGCTATTAGTACTGGACTCAAGGCCAAGAGAGAGCTGAAGGGTTGAGTGAGACACGAGCTTACTGACGTCGCTTATATAGCGGAGCTCAGTGAGATCGAGATATATACGCGCTCTCACCAACACCGACCTCTGGAACAACAGTGGAGGCGACGACGCAAAGAATACGAGAACTCGGAAATAGGAAGAGTTAGTAAGTCTACGTGTGACCCCACTGGGCAGCATCTGTTTCGGCAGTACCCACTAAGGTCGCACAAGACACAATTATTTTTATTACAAACTAATATCAAAAGCTATGCTCAATTTGTAATGTATTTTGTAAACTCATATGAAATGTATGGAAACATATAAATAAATTAAATTATATAATTTTATATAGAATAAGTATTAAGTTTATATTTAATTTGTTAATATGAAAAATATTTTTATCACAACATTTTTGTTAATTAGATGGTTTTATGTTTATGAAGAATTAAGTTGATATAACCCAGTACTTTTATTCCGACAATTATGTACCAGGTAAAAGTGTAGCTTATATGTTTTATATAATACAGTCTTTTTATATTGCTAATCGTGGTTTAGATCGGAGAATCTCGTTTTAGAAAATGAAAATCGCGGTAAACAGATGTTCACTACTTAAGACAGTGCTGCATAGAAGTACTGCAGTGAAGTAGTGAAATAGTGTGGAGTAGTGAGTGCATTGCTGGTGAGCTGCTCTCTCTATGCTAACGCGACACCAAAATCAAAACCGCGGTTTATTATTAACAGGATAAACCTTTTTGTTATTAATTTACCAATTTTATACAATTAAGTTATTTATAAATAATTTAATACCTGTGTTTGCATTTTATAAATAAAAACTTGCTATAAATTACTTATATTTCATTTAACATACTAAAGTTGGTGCATCATAACTAACTATAATTAATGCAAATAAAATAATTTATTATAACATTATAAATTATATAAATTTAAAATAAGATATAAATAAATAGCAATTTGTTGATTTCCTTAGTTTTAAACTTTCCATTATTTTTAAAATTTAAAAATAACATATATATACTTTTATTTAAATTATGAAAGTAGTCTGTTTGTTAATTTCTATTACAAAGTGGCTTGATAGTTTATTATAACATATAAAAGTAGATAACCTTTTGATTATGTGCTTGATTATATTGCTATATATAGTTAGGTTTGAGTTAGTATTTATTAACGTAGAAATTAAATATATGATAAATAATACACTAATTAAATATAAATTAAATAGTAATGTAAACTCTCAAACTAAACAAGTTGCTCAACAAAAAAAAACTTCCAATCAAAAATAAAGCTGTTGGAAAATGTACTAATTGATTATGGCTTACAAAAATAAAAATTTAGGAAGCATAATTATGATATAATAAATTTTTACAATTATAAAATTAATCAGTTTTCATTTTATTTAAAAAAATCAAGGTAATATTCACTAATATACTGTATATAATAGAAAATTTTTATTAAAAATTGAAAACTGTATAATGAGTTAATAAAAACTAAGTATGTGAAAAGTAAAACTGGTTAGTCTAGTAATGCGAGGAATTTTATCTTGATTAAAATTGATTTGAAACTAGATTATAAATAGATTTGAATAGAATATAAATTGCCGTACTGATTAATTATCTTGCATTTATTAATAACCACGACAAAATATTTATACGGGTTTTAACTAATATGTGAGCAATATAAGTTATTTACAGTATAAATCAAACTGTGAATACTAACTTTCTAACTGTATAAAATGCACTGTATAAATTAATACAAATTAATGAAGAAATAAGTGCGCAAATTACTTAAAGGGTTATAAGTAGTTAATTAAAGTGCACTTTAGACAGCTTAAACTTGAAAGCGATAAATTTTATCTTGTTTATAAATATTAATTTTCGGTAACGGGGAGTCCCATATAAGGAGCGTTTGTACGTTTGTGCATGATAAATATCTGGGCGTCTGCGGTGCTTTCGCTGCGACCTCAATGTGCACATCAGGTGCTCGCATCAATTGCGCTGGTAAACAATAATGTACAGCATCTTTTTTTTGGGTAATGGCCTGGAATGAGCATGGTAATAGCACCGGTTATTAAATAATTAATAAAATACTTAATAAAACTATTTTTTCATTTGAAACAGATATGAGTTATGATGTGTAACGTAAGAGTGATTGTAACGAACAGCTCCAACACCGCCAGCACAGGGATCACTGGGTGACCTCTCCTACAACAACCTGTTCTACTAAACTACTGTTCCTCACATATGCTGCACCGACTGATGAATTACAGAGGGATTACAACTTTGAAAAATCAAAACAATTTTTATTACTTATTGAGTAAAAGACTATTTGTTAGCAATGAGTGATAGCCCGGAGATAGCGATTGCATGGCTCGACGTCTCCTATCGAGTGAAGCGATTCCGAAGTCAATCGATAGTCGTGTTGTCGGCACTGAGAGGAGCCGTCCGTTTCCGGTCACTCAATGCGCTTATCGGCGAATCCGGTGCCGGAAAGAGCACTCTATTGCGTCTTCTCAACGGCCGACTCAGCGCTCGAGCACTCGATCCCAACGCAAAGATATACCGAAACTCGAATGAGAAGATTCGCTCGCGTTTTGTCGCACAAGACGTCAATCAACAGCTCATTCCGGCGCTCACTGTGGCCGAGAGTGTCGGCTATGCGTCGAAGTTGAGGAACAGTAGTCTTGCGACACCCGTAGACCACAACGCGATTACAACCGAGATATTGTCGTCACTACTGCTGAGTGATTGCGCCGATAGAGCGGTCAGTGCGCTGAGTGGTGGCCAACGAAGACGACTGTCAATTGCTATCGAACTGACAGAACATATTCGACCGAACCTTCTCTGCATTGATGAGCCGACCACTGGACTCGACTCCAATGCAGCGCTTATTGTAAGCATTTAATAAAATTTCTATTCTTTATAATTTATAAATTATAAATAATAATATACCTATTAATACAAACAAACCAAATAGATTATTTTATAAAATTATAATGTTTCTAAATCTGTAATTTATTTTTTTTTAACAATTAATAAATAAATAAATAAATACTTTACTGATAAAAATTACTGATAATAAGTTTAGATAATAATAATAAGTTTAGATTTATTTTACTTCAGACATAAACTATATAATTAATTTATATTATTATTTATATGTAAGCATTTAATAAAATTTTGATAGTGTATACATAATAATATATCATCACATAAAAAAATTAGACAGGCTATCTAATATAAATATAATTTTGCTAAAACTATAATTTATTTTTTATAAAACAAAATTAATTTTATTTTTAAAATTCACACATAATTTTAGTAATTAATTTAATGATAAAAACTACTGTATAATAAGTTTATTTATACTTCAGATAAATCAAATAAATTTACATTCATAATTCTGATAAAGAAAATAAATTTCTCACTCTAAAATCACATAAATAATTAATTGCCAATTAATAAAAACCAGTAATTTATTTGCAATCTTACAATTGCTTATAATTGCAATATACTTGATAATATAGAGTATATTACTTTATTAAATATTAAATAGTATATTTTAATTAAATAAACTTATATTATTTATATATATATCAATTTATTATTATATACGCTACTCTAACTGTACAATATGTAAAAAAATTTTAGAAGTTATTAAAGAAATTATGTACAGTATTACTTGTTTACATACTTCTTTTTATTTATTATTTTATTTTCTTTTATGCGTTTACAGTACAACTTTCGTTTCTTATTTCGTATCTCTTTTAGTAAAAAAAGGAACTTGACTTAAAAATTAGTAACTGCTTTAATGATGAAAAATACTTTATAAATATTTTATTTTTTATACTGCAGATATACCATATCAAATTAATTTATACTGTATTTAAAATTCTAATTTAAAAAATTATTTTTATGCACCAATAACATTTTTAAAATAAATAGTAAAATAATTAAATACTTAGATAAATAGATAGATACTATGAATACTAAAATAAATAGTTAAATTAAACTAAATTAATTGACAGTTAACAAAAACTATAATTTATTCATTCACAATTTCTCAATTGCTTATAATTGCAAAATACTTGATAATTTGTTACTTTATTCAAAATCATATAATCTAATCACTCTCATTTAATTAGTTATGGTTATTTATATTATGCGAATTTACAATACTCTTATTTATATTAAACATTTAGTAATATGAAGAAACAGATATACATTATTAATTGTTTACGTATTTAATTTAAATTATTAGCAATGTTGTTTATACATGCTTATTTATACAATGCAACTTTATTTTTAATTTTACTAAATTTTTACAGTTAATGCAATGTTTGAGTGAATTAAGTAAATCAAATAAAATGGCAATAATTGCGTCAATACATCAGCCGAACGGCGAAATTCTGGCGCTCTTCGACCAGATCTATGTGTTGGCAAAGGGAGGCGTTTGTGTGTATTCCGGGCCAACCGGTCGGCTCTCACGACATCTCATCGAATGCGGTATTCGTTGCGATTCGAGACGAAAGCCAATCGAAGTGTTGCTGAAAATCGCCGCAAATCGCGACGAAAGCGAACGAATCGATCGGTTGTCGCGAAAGACATCGCAAGACATGCATTCATTGGAAGACGAGTGCAGAGCCGGAACTCAATTGACCGAAAACGGCATTCCGTTTGAGAGCAAACGCTTTGTTATTCGCGACGTTTTGACTCTATTGTCGAGAACTGTGTTCACGGAATACGTGCGGAACTGGAGAGCAATGGTAGTGCAGTTCGTGTGCATTATGGGAATGGCAGTGGTTATGATGATCGCCTACAGCCCCGACATCGCGCGTCCCACCGGTTGCTACGATCGGCACAATTCGAGCCTCTCGTGCAAAGAACAGGTGACTGAAGAGTCGCTACTCATCCAGAGCTATGTCTTCTACTATATGTCGGCCGTTCTCTCGGCTCTACCGAAGATCATATTCACGACAATGTCGTTCAGTTCGGAAACGCAACGATATCTTCGCGAACATCGAAATCGTAATTCAATTTTTCATAATATTTAAATAAAACATGATAACTGAACATGATAAAATTATTTTAGTTTTATACTGTTTATACATTGTAACACATATTATTTTTATACTGTATTTACAGTATTACACTTATAGAAAGTTGTACAGTAGTTTTGTTAGATAATTTATCTAGAGTCTTATTTTGATTAAATACAGTATTAATCAAATAAGTTACAATCTAGAATCTAGACTGTATTTAATCAAAATACTTTATTCCCTCTAAGCAATAATTTGATATTTTTTAAAGTTTAATTTTAAGCTGATTTCTTATTGATAAATTATTATTATCATTATCATGATTTATTATTATAGTTTAATTAATTATGTTTTATTAATTACTTGCTTACTACACAGAGCTGTACAGCACAGGTGTGTTCTACATCACGAAAACAATCGCCGATTTGTTGCCGACGTTAGTCCACTCGACGTCCGTAGCGTTGCTTACGTTCTATTGGAGTGGACTCTACGGCGAACCGCAGCGACTCATCAATTGGTGCCTTAATATCATAAACGGCTTCATTGCGACCGAAAGTCTCGGCCAATTGATTGGCGCTCTATTGCCGAATAGCAGTGTATTTGTTGGCGAAATCGCTGTTATTGTCTTCATTTGCAACAACCTGTTAGCAAACATCAATCTTACCACGCAACATTTACCCGAGTATTTGCAAGCATTGAGTGTATTCTCATGGCAAAAGTACATGTACAATTCGGTTATACTTGTAATTTACGGAATGGGCAGATGCGCACCCGGGCAGTTCTCGCACGCATTGCATAAGTTTACAATTAGCAGTGAACAATTTGTGCCGAATCAAATTAATCTTATCTACTACACGCTAGTTGTGAGAAGCATGACTATTTTTATTTTTGCCTGGAGAGTATGTCGTAAACGTCTACCAAGCATTACTTGTTTAGCAAGAACAAAAATTGCAAATAGCAGCAGCATGCTCGTACGGGATGAGAATGGTAATTTCGAACAAATATATGGTAATAATATTATTTAGTACTAATTTATATAATTATTAATTTAATTATTTTGTTATAATAGTTGAAGGGATTCAACAAAACTCTATAGATATTCCTGAAGTAAATAACGTATTGAATGCGGAACTCGAGAACCGAATCAGCATTTCGTGGATTGACTTAACATTTGAAGTGAAGTCTCTTTTCCTCAATAATCGCAAAACAATTCTAAATCAATTGAACGGATGCCTCGAATTCGGGAAACTTACGGCGCTATTGGGTCCGTCCGGCGCCGGAAAGACAACACTTTTAAAATGTTTAGCAGGACTTAATCAAGATTGTTTATCTGTTGAGAGCAAAATACGTCTTAGCAATAGGCAAACAATTCGTACATGTTACATCGCACAGGATGTTAGCGAGCATTTAGTCACTGGCCTAACGGCACGGGAGGCGATGGTGTTTGCGTCGCGACTTAAAAACTTCGGATTAGAATTGGATCACAAGTCGAGAGCAGAGGAACTGATGTCTGATCTGCTAATCGCGTCGATCGCCGACACCGACTGCGAGGTCTTGAGTGGCGGCGAACAGAAACGACTGGTTCTGGCGATGGAATTGACGGCGAAGTCAATGCCTAATCTCATATGTATTGACGAACCGACCAGTGGTTTGGATAGTAATTCCGCACAAATTGTACAGTTTTTTAATTAAATAATTTATTTTTATACTGTATAATACTAATTGTATTTATAAGCATGCTTATATTTTATGTTTTAGGTAATCAAATGTCTTAACTATCTGTGCGAAAGGCGTAAGACATCTATCATTGCAAGTATACATCAGCCAAATAGCGAACTACTCGAGCAGTTCGACCGCATCTATGTGTTGGCCAGAGAAGGCATTTGTGTCTATTCGGGACAACCGGACGATCTCTGCAACCACTTACTCAGTGCCGGTATTGCCGTCAATGACAGCGAATACCCGATTGAAGTACTGATGAAATACGCGACGAATGAGTCGTCGACTGAATTGAGAGTCTTATCTGAAATAAATGCAATTCTAAGCAATGATTGGACGGAACGACGAAATTCCGAAACATATTTCTCACCGATTGGTGTCATTAACCGAAAGAAACGCTTCAATGGATGTGATGTTCGGACTTTAATTCAGCGAAGACTACGAACAACCCAATTCTGGCGGCTATTTGTCGTCGAGTTCGGCGTTTATGTCTCATTCGGACTATTTATGCGGACTATAATCGGCGCGAAATTCATAGCACCGGACGGTTGCGTCGACTTCGACGAAGACTTCCGATTCTGCAATAAGACCACTAAGCAGTCGGACGAAGAGAATCTGATTATTCAGAATCTGTGGCAACACTTGCAGATCGTTGTCTACTTCCTCTACATTCAGACACTAATGGCGAGCATTCGGTTTGGCTTAGACTCGAAGACTGTGGCCCTAGAGATACGAAACGGTATTTCAAATTAAAAACACAATTAATATAATTAATTATTATAAAAATCTAAAAATATTTTAACCTAGTCAATTTTAATAACACGTCTCACTAACGTAGCTATAATTTGTTATATACTGTAGCGTTTTATTGTGTTTTAAGTGTATTAGTGAATCACCACTGTATCCATAGTATAGTTTAACATGCTCATTTAATATTAATTCTTGTATAGTTACTATAATATAAAATAAAACCCTCTATAATTTAGCAAGTCAATTAATACAAAATAGTTATACTTTTTTCTTTGATTAAATATTAAGCTTATTTTAAATTTAGCAAAATGCTTGCATTATACACTGTAATTATTTCATTTTACTACATTATTTTGATAGTTATTGAAACTATTTTGCTTAATTAAAGGTTGGTATAGCACGGGTGCGCACTACTGGGCCGAAGCACTCATCAGCGCTCTGATGACTATAATACAAGCCCTCATATACGCACTCATTATCAACGCTTACGGCGACGTCGAGTCGTACGCAATACTCGCCACAAGTCTACTGATCGGCGCTCTATCGGCGCAAAGTATGGGTCATATTATCGCCGTTTTTATCGACGAATCAATTAACTTATCGGCGATTGTAACCACATTCGTGTTTATCATGCACTATTTCTTCTCGAATTTTGTTGTTTTAACAAAAGATTTGCATTATTTTCTCCAATATATAACCGACTTATCGCTCGTTAAACACGTATTCGAGATGTTTGTAGTCCATGTTTACGGCTTCGGGCGCTGTAATGACCGCCAGTTCTCGGCGCCGCTCTATATGCTTGAGATCGATGAGCGCACGTACTATCGAAACGCGCGACTATTAGCGCTTCAATTGTGTGTTTTGCGCGGTTTAGCCGTTTGGCTATTTGTGCGAAAACAGAACCGAAATATTCGCAATCGCGCCGTCGTTTCGCCCGTTCGCGGCACTGGAGCCGAAGTGAAGTTATTGCCCGGATTTATGACTTAAACTTAATTTTATCATGCATATTCCCTGTTATACTATTTTTATAATCAATATATTTTATTAATATATTAAAATATCAATCATTATTATTATTAAATAATATATACACAGTATAAAGCTATACACAGGTATTTTTGCATTGCTATGATTTATGTAGTAAATAAAACGATAATATAATCGATATATTTAAAATATTTACAGTACATTTTTATTTCGAATAATTATTATGGTTTATTTAACGTTAGCAGATAATTTTAAATCAATAGAGGTTAATTACTTTTATGATGATGCCATGTAGCTGTAATCTGACAGGTAATTTATTATACAGTAGTTTTTATTAGCTTTATACTAAATTTATTGTATAAATAAAATAGTTTTTAGATATCTCTATAAATAAGTATTTTTATACATCATACGTTCATATCTCAGTTTAATTATTGAAGCAAATATATGCATGGCACTTAATTTTAAATAAATATGATTTTCTAAAAACATTTAAATGCAAATTGCTATATTATTGTAATTTAAACAATATCATTTTATCAAGTTATATAAAATGTGGCCAATAGTTAGAAGAAAAAGACGAATTCAAAAAATTGGCAAGGTTAATCAGGAATCAAACGCATATTACAAAAACAATCTTGCTAATCACGATGTGGTCGTGCGAGCAATGCATAAATGGCAGCGCATAACGGAGTGGACATACCTACTCATCTACCGGAGTCCGGATGAGTACGTGGCCGGAAGTCCGCGCCGGCATCGGCTGATCATCATTTGCATCATTCGACTCGTGTGGGCCATCACTATAGCGCGCGCGGGTCTGTCGGCGCTGTACCCGAACGATGCAATGCGCGACTACCTGTGCAACCCGTGCGCGCTGTTCGGCGACTACGTAAACGCCAACATTATGTTCGCACTCGGCGGGGCCGGTCTGCTCGCCATTAGCCTGATTGTGCACTACCAGGAGCTCACACATACATACTATTTATGTGATATAATCTACGCGTTTATTCACAATCGACTCGCATATCGGCTCAACCGACGGCACCTGAACCGACTGTCCGATCGATTTCAATTAGTCGCCCACATTGTAGGCATTTGGGGTCTGGCGCCGGTATGTGTGATTGGCCTGTTTTTAAATATCTTATTGCATTTGTGGGCATACTTTGACAATAGCACCAATATGTCGCTCGTGCCGGTGCTCTTCTGGATTGTCGTCACGTGCATAACATTGGCGCAAGCGGTGATCGGCGTATTTGGTGCGTACGGGCTCTGGATACTGACGGCGCTGTATTTGCGCTATAAGCTCGTCGAGTGCAATGCGCGCATGCTGGCCGCCTACCGGCGCCGTGCCCATCGTCTACTTTTGTACGCGATTGCGGAGCACACGCACGTGCGTCGACTCGCACACAAAGTGAATCATACGGCGCGTGTGGTAGTACTGGTGCTCTACTTTGTTATAACGCCGTGTCTGGAAATCGCTCTATACTTCACCCATAAGGAGGATACGTCGCCGTTGGCCAAGTGCTTGGCCGCGATCTGCTGCACCGTTCTGTTTCTCATGCTATTTGGCATAAATGCACTGAGCACTGGGATCTCGGCGAGTGCGCACCGGCCCTATGCGCTCATGTATTCGTATTCAACCGATCCGTCGATGCGATTAAGCTGTAGATTAAAGATCGAGGCCTTCATTGCGGGCCTTTCGGGACCGAAGATCGCTATCTATTGCTACGACTTGTTTGCAATCGATTACTACGAGTTCTATCAGTGGCTGTATATCGCCGGACAGAACTATTTTCTGATTATGAGTTTGTTATAAACTACTACATTGTTATTATCATATTATTATTTAACTTATCATTTAAAAGTATATGCTTTAATATATCATATATGTTTTAATATTTATATAATTCTAATATTTGTGAAATTTTATATAAGTTTTAATATTTTAAAAATATAAAGTTATTAATATAAAGCTATTAAAGTATTTTAAAAAATATTTAGCTATGTTGTATGTTGTATTTTTATTAAATATTTTAAGCTGGAATAAAATTAATTAAAATAAAATTGATTAATAACTTTTAAGTTAATTTGTGTTTAAATAAAATTGCTTATTGATTAAAAAAATACTAAACAAAAGTAATTGCGATTATTTAAAAACATAATTTATTCACTTTATGATTTTAAAAAATATAGATTATATTTCTGCTTTATAATATTGCAGAAAAAAATTACCCTTGTTAATTGATACGCACATACCACGCTTGCTTACGCAATTTTATTTTGAAAACAACTTGCTACTTATTTTCAACAAACAATAAATTAATTACCAGTGAATGTAATTCTTTTTTGAGATTTTGTATTTCTATCTATATATGATTATAAATTTGATTTAAAAAATAATCAAACTATTTATTAGTATTGGCTAAATATTAGGTTTAAATAAAAATGTGCTGGTTTACCATTTTATTAACTAGTAAAAATTAATAAACTATCTTGACATATTCTAATAATTATATATTTTAACGTTTTTTATGTACTTATATGTGCATTAGTTTGTTTACGTCAATGACGTCATAACGTCTTCCGCTAAACAGTGTTTACTAAACACATCGAAAGTGTTTTTGCGTTTCATTTCATTCAATGTTTTTCCACTGAAAACGTGTTTTTGTTTTGGTTTTAATTTTTCGCAAATATTTTTGATTTAATTGAGTTTTCGTTTGATTTTGTTATAATTGTATTGAGAATGAGTGGAGATATGAGTCAATTAATGAGTGAATCGCGCATTAAAAGCAATTACCGATCGGTCAGTCATTCTGCCGACTCGTTCGACCGCTTCGGCGATGACTTCTGTGAAGTAGTGTTGAGTTATCTCTCATTCGACGACTCGTTTCGCTTCGAAGTCGTGTCGAAACAGTGGTTCCGATCTATACATCGAAGACAATACAGACTTACAATCGACGAGACAATACAGAAGCGATTGAACGCATTATCGCAATTCGAGTCGTTACTGAAAAAGTGCCGAAATATAACTGCAATTCATTTCAACGCAAATTCGTTGCAATTATACCAAATGTTTGCATCGATTATGAAATTAGCGCCGAATTTAACAGAACTTGAATTGAATGGAAAGAAGTTATTACTGACCGCGGAATCGATTGACGAGTTCTTCGCACAATACGCGAAACAATTGCGAAGAATTCGTTTCAATACATTCCGGACTACCGACGCATTGCAGTCGTGTTTCGAGCGAAACCTCAAACTATGCGTTAATTTACGCGAACTGTCGGTCAGCCATCAATCGGGCCGTCACTTCATTCGCAGCGTATTGTTTGCCGATCCGGACGTTCCGTTCGAGCGATTGTCGAAACTTAGCGTTCATTTCGACGCAGATTTCGGCGAAGACTTCGAGAATATGGCGAAAAAGTTTGCGAAGACTTTGACTGAAATTGAATTGAATGTTATGTCGGGTTTCGACACCGAATGCATGAATAGACTCGCGAATGGATTGCAGGCATTGACTGCATTGACGCGATTGGCGATTGTCTTTACGGACACTCAGCCGACACTCGACTGGTTTAGTATAATTGCCGCGAATTGTCCGCAACTGAAGTCACTGTCGCTTCGGGCGCCGTATGAGTCGGCCGGGATTGGAGAGGCGGAAGAAGTCAACCGACTCATGCATTCGCATCGATTGCAAGGCATATATGTCTCACTCGTGCTGTCGATAACCAAAAAGACGGTTCCATTCGCGCGCTTAACGCGTCTGTCGATCGACGAACCGATTGCAGCGATTGACGGCATTTTCGCCCCAATTGTCGCCCAAATGCCTGGACTACGCGTACTATCGATGCACCCGTCGCGGCAATTATCGGCGAGAGCTGTCGGTGCGTTGGCGCGACTGCCGCGGCTTAACTCGATTTACTTGTATTGCGATCCGGCGTTCCGTTCGGTCAGCGAATCGCTCGCAACGCGACTATCGGCCCGACTATCGGCGTCCGTTCGCAACGTTTGCATAAACTGCAGACAACGCGTCAACTGATCCGTTCGCGTCGATTGACTCGAATACTGATTCGAAACACTTTATCGAATAAAACATTTTATAATTAATTATTTGATTTCTTAGCAAAAGTTTTAAATTCTTGAAAATACTTTATTTGCATAATTCGATTCCAATTGCGTTTCAATTCGTTTCACTCGTATTTGTATTTCAACTCATTTGGTATTTATTACAGAATTTTGATTTGATTTTAATATAATTTCAATAAATAATAATTTGTTTGCAATAATAGGTACAAATTTCACGGGAAATGGTCGGTCGGACGCACTTTGCTATCACTTAATACTCATTACAAAAGCGCACATATGATCGACGAGTGGCCGCTTGACGCCCGACACTCATGGCTGCCGACGAGCCGTTACTTCGGGACAGACGTGTAGTCATCCATTGATACCGCAGTTCCCTCACATCTGCGCGACAAACACTCGCCGCTACTGTCGGCGGCGCCCGAACTCGCGTTCAGTTACCCCGACTGCCAGTTCACGACGAAAGTGCGCAGCAATCTGACCACTCATTACGCGCGACATACGACCGGGTTTCGCTTCCGGTGCGATGAGGACGGCTGCGGAAAGAGGCTTTCGCTTCGGCGCCGCTTTGAAACGGCATGAGCTGTCGCACAGTACGGCTGGCCTGCGTGCGGCGCCGCGTTTAAGCGCGACTAGGATTTGCGCGATTACAAGGAACGGCATATCGGTGCCGAAGTACGTGTGCGACGCCGACGGCTGCGCCAAAACGTTTATTACGAAGAGTTAGTTTGAGTGCACAATAGAGGAGTCACCGAAACAACTACGAGTGCAGTGGCGCGACTGCGACGACCGGTTTGCTAATAAAGATGGTCTGACGGCACATGAATCGGCGCCTCAATGTCCGCCCGTTCTCGTGTCCGACCGACGGCTGTCCTATCGGTGCTTCACTCAACTGCTTCTCAATCATCGCATTCACACATAAGTCGAGTCCAACGCTAAGCAGAACTCAATTGAAATGTTTTTTCTATTTATTTATTAATAAATTATTAATTTTATAATTATAGTTTTGCTTTATTACATTATATATGCATGCTATTTATTAGCAAATTAGTTTTGTAAATAAAAAATTGTAAATTTAATATAAAAACACAATTGCTAACAAAATATTAACTTATAATTTATTGTTTCGATAGTTTAATCGAAAATATAATTTATTAAAACTAATTATAGCCATGAAATGTAAAATAATAGCAAAATACTCGACACTATTTATATTAACAAGCACAATTAAATTAAATAATCATTTTACAAGTTATATTTATCAAATAAGCAATGTAATTATACAATGCATAAAATAATACAATTTGAATTTGGCTCTAAAAATAAATGTCAATTTCGTCACGACTTTGTTTTTTTATCAATTTTAGCAATTAATGTGAAGACTTTATAAGAGATGAGAGCCATCTATCAATCATTGAAGTAACTAATTATTTATACTTCTATCTGGTGTTAAAAAATACAAAAGATTAATTGTCTTATTAAACAATAGATGGAAAGCTAAATCTCGTTTAGTATTAAATATGTAGTATACATACACAGTATTAATAACACAATTTACACACAAACCCACAGGAATTATAGCCAAAACACTGAGTTTGTTAGGGATTGTTAGTAAATTGCATTTATATTAATATGGAAATAGTAATACTTTTTTTAAAAATTGGAAAAATAAAAATCAGTCCAAAACGGGTTTCGAACTCTTTGCTTGAGTGGCGATAGGCAACCACATTGACCATTAGGCGTTGGTCACGCGTGAAGTTAACATGCTTAAAACTTATACTGTTTGTTGCTATAGTATGTGCTAACAAGTACAAATAGAAATAGCGTTAAAACGCCTCAAATATTTACTGATTTAATCATTATTATTTCTTTAATTAATGTCTTCAGAATAATTGTTTATAAAATTAAATTGTTATTCGCTTTAATTCTTTATTATTTTTGCGATTTAGTCTTTAAATAAAATTCAGAATGTACATTAAAATATGCTTGTAAAATTTAACATTATATTTAATTATTTTAGATTTAGTTTAGTTTTTGTTTAATATTTCACATGTTTAACATTAAATTCACATGTTTAGTAACATTAAATTAAAAAATATAAACATATAGTTATTAAAATATTATATTTATTTTCTAACAAAATACTCTCATTTAAAAAATAGTATTTTATTAAATCTATATATGAATGAGATTATTAGTTTAACTTTTTACCAATTAGGTGTAATTATTGGATTAATAAACTAAACATGAAATATAATTACGATTTAATGTTTTGATAATATGACAGAAATATAGGAAACGTAATAGTTTGCAGAAAATCGTGAAAATTAATGCCGAAAATGGATTTCATTTAATGTTTGCAAAAGCGGTTAAAATACAAATTCAAAGTCAGTTTAGAAATAGTGTAGAAATAGAGAAATAATACGAAATCATAAGAAAATTCTAAATTGAGTTTATAATTAAATTCGTGTAAATAAATGCTTTCCGAAAAACTCGAATACAATGTATAAATGCAGTCAAACATTCATTTGGAAAATG
>JAQIXC010000501.1:0-25232 GCA_034697605.1 Metabelba pulverosa | reverse complement strand
CACATCTCTCTCTCTCTCTCTCTCTCTCTCTCTCTCTCTCTCTCTCTCTCTCTCTCCCCAACTGTCAGACACAGCCTATTATTATACGTGGAGTACATAAAAAGAATAAATTTTATTATTAATAAAATTTCAAATTATTAACGCAAATATGTATTTATTGATTGTCTGCTAAATGTGAGGCAAATAATTAAAATTATAAATATTAGATGTATTAGAGGTGCGAAAGCTTGCTTAATTTTACGGCGAGATCGAAAAAAATGCAACTATATTAGTGCGGCGTTTATGGTTGACTAAATCGTAGCTAATATTTTGATATTTTTATTGATGACGTTAGCGCCAGAAATAACTTTCGCAACAAATTTCATAATATATTTCTGATTTTCGACATTAAATTATTATAAAATATAATATAAACTTATATTTTATAAAACTAATATCATTTGATCTTTTACTCAATTGGCTATTAGTTGTAGTCATTACTCTTTTTTCGGCTACACATTAAGCCGTGTGCTTTGTGCGACTTGATAATTTTAAACAGTTTCATGTACGTTTCAGCAGTAATAAATTTATTATCAGATAAAAAAATATGATACAGTATTTTGTATTTTTACGAAATTGCGTCGAATTAGATAATATCCTAATCAATGTTTCAATTATAATTGGAATAAATTATACTCGAAATTAGTCTAAAAACTGAGACAAACATACTGTCTAACTTAATTGAATTTTAGTTTAATTTCAGAAATAATAACAAATTAAAATGGGATTTTTTTATCTAGATAAACATGTTTAAATAAATAAGAAGAAAATAGTGGAAAAACTGCTTTATCATTTATAATACCATTTAATGCTTATCTCTTCATAAAACTCGAGAATTTTTCATTTAATGCAATCATTTAATGTTTAGCACAAAAAATACACACTTTTTAAAATGTATACAAAAAAGAGTTTTCTTTTTGGAAATACTTAAAAAATTGCGTTTTTTATAAATAATTTTCAAATACGAAATCGTTTAAAATACAAATTTACAAAAATTTTCTTTTAAATTAGTTTAACATTTTAAAGTGAAAAGTGAATAAAAAATTTCAGTCGTTTTTTGCTGCAAATATGAGATATAATATAATATTAGTTTTAATGTACGACTAGTTTCATACAATCAGCGGTAATACGAGCCACACATTCACATACGAAACGAATTTAGGGCTAAATTTAATGCGAAATATCGCTGTTGTCTTACTTCGCCACTCAAGCGGATTAAAAGGGTTGCCAACTAAACAAAAACTGCATTTTTAATACAATTTGTATTTCGTATTATCTTATCGTTTATTTCTCTCAACAATCATAATAATAAACTTTTCAATTCCGTACGAAATAATCAAATTTTCGTAAATAGAAAAATATTTATTTTGTTTTTATTTTTTCCCCTCTCTCTCTCTCTCTCTAACAACACAATAACGCCTCCATTATGTATAAAAATTATTGCATTGTTTATTTTTGTGCCGAAACCGTTCTTTGTTCGATATATTTGTCCAGGGTAATAAATATTTGTCGCATATCAGACGTCGAATTGTCTTTTAACGCAATTGTCTCACAAATAATTGAATGTTGAGTTTGAGCTAAACTTTTTCCATAATCTTTTGTCTTTACGTTTTGTGCATTGCCTTCAGTGAGTGTTCGGCGCTCTCGCCTTCGCACAGCACTCGCCCTCCCGTTCGCGCTCTCCCGTCCCTCTCCGGCGCTATTTGTGTCTCAATTTTCTTTTCTTTAGTCACATCTTATTTGATATCAACAATAAGTTGTTTTCAATGTTGTAATGCATTCCAGACATCGAATGCTAACAAACAGTGTCTACAGCAGTGCGAAGAGAGAGAGAGAGAGAGACCTAATATTGATATTTGATTTTTTCCTTTCCTATAATATCGCACATATACTGTGTATTATTCGAGTGTACGGCCAAAGACCGGGGGCGAGCATATTGCCACTATCACACCATGCTAATTTAGCAGCTCTTCTTGCTAAATCTATCAAAACAATAATTACAATTTAATATCGTGCTAATGTTTAAAGTGAAAAAACAAAATAATTACTTATTTCTTAACTTGCATTAGCATGTAAAACGACTGACCTTGGTCATCCCTAATATGATATATTACTTATTGTTTTTCTCTTCTCGAAAACAGTGTATATATTGGGGTTTTTCACGTAAACGAAATTGTGCTGATATTAGCACAAGTATAAATATGAAAAAAATTTATAATGAATTAATAAATGCACGTCAATAAAGAGCAAGAAAATATATATAGCTAGATAAATTTGCAGCATTAATATTCATTAGAAACAGCGCTGCAGTTCTGCTATTTGTATTATTAATATTGGAAATCAATTCGAAATTAGCTTTTTTGATGCATTCGCAACAAAATAACTCATTTGTGCATGCTTATTAAAATTATTAGCGCACTATTGATCAATCTAATCGTTAGTGAAGTCATTCTCTATTAAACTGCTTTTTCTCTTTATTTTCTTTATTCAGAAAAAATAAAGAATTTTTTCCAATGCTTTCAATCGTGAGAATAATGAAACGAAATGTCAGATACGGGGGGAGAGAGAGAGAGAGAGAGAGAGAGAGAGAGAGAGAGAGAGAGAGAGAGAGAGAGAGAGAGAGAGCAGAAAACTAGTTTTTCTCCGCATATCTGCCGTTCGAGTATTCAATTTCACAGTCAATATAATGGATTATATACTGCAATATAGAAATTATTATTATATATACATATATTTTCTTGAGTTTTATTAATATTAAAAAGCATTAAATTACTTAACTATAACTGAATGGGTTGTGCTTTTCAATACATAGACGCATTTATGACTGCGAAATGGTAAAATCATTCTGGGTTTTAAAATAAAAGCTAATTTATCTCAATTTTGATATTTGAACAAATATTTTAATAACAACTGAAATTATATTTTAAATTTTTCTAATCCATATATTTTGCCAATTATTATTGAAAAGAGCTTAAACATCACGTAACTTTTTGTTTTATTTTGTTGTAGCAAGTTTTTATTATATTTGAAACACTTAAACTATTTAATCAAATTAAATTATATATAAAATTTTGCAGTTTTACAGTTTGTTTTGTTTTGACATATATTTTTCGCTATTTTTCTCTATAATATAATATTTGGATTGTTTTTCGAGATAAGCATTTCCTCTGAATATTATATAATAAATATATATAAAATAGAACAGCGAATAGCGAACAGTTGTATCGATCGACGGAATACTTATTTCACTTTAGTTTAGGTTTTTTATACAATATATATCTCTGGAAGTGATTTAACTCTCAATATTCCACCGAAAAGTCAATGCATAAGAAATTTTTTTATCATATATTTCTTTGAAATTGAATGAATGAATCGAATTATAAAAGTTTAATAAATGTTTTTTTATTTTCGGCAATTATATTAAAACATTTTTATTTTAATATAAATTTCTAAATTTTATGCCCGTTTTGAGCCATTAAAGTAGTTTTCGTAAATAAATTTTCAAACAAAATAAAATAAATAATAAAAACAAGACTTTTAAAACTTTTTCTATTTTATATTAAGAAATATTTTTCTAAAAATAAAAATTTTTTATTAAAAATATTTTCGAAACGCATACACCACCAAAAAAAATTAGATTTTTATTTTACATTTAAGACATGTTTTTATTGCTATTATATATTTTTATCGATTAATAACTTTTAATGTAATTTATTAGAATTTTTGTATTTTTTTATCATTTCTATTATTGAACGCTTTATTGATAGAGAGATACTTCACAAATAAAAAATTGAAATAAAAAACGAATATATACTGTGAATACAATGTAATACTTTTGAAGGCTTTTTGTTCATAAATCTTAGGAAAAAAGTAAACTTTTTATTTATATTCCTTTCATATACTGACAAAAGATTTTTTATTATAAATAAAAGTCAATTTTGACAATAAATTTTGGCGTTTTTCAGAAACAAATTAATAACGAAAACAAAAACAAACGACAAAGAACTAGATAATTTTATTTCAATTAAAATTGAAACAATAAATCAAATATTTTTTATTGTTTTGGAAAAAATGCCATAAATTTGTTTTTAGGGTAAAATCAATTGCGAATTCGAAACCATTTTAGCCTAACTTATTAATGGCATTAAAATATGTTTTCTCAATGTTTTTCAATTCATTTCCATTTTTAGTGTTCACTGATTTATATCAGAGATATAATTGAAGCGAAAAATGTAATAATAATCCGAAATATTCGGGAGAAAAGACATGACAAGTCATTGTTGGGCTTTTATTTGCGATATTTATAATGTTTTCTATAGAAAAGCGAATTTCAATTCAATACACATTATATGCGTCGAAATTACTAGTGCTTTGCAAATACGGCGCAAAATGATAAATGATATCTCAGTCGACACACATATAATTAAAATAAATTAAGATAACCCAATAAAATGGCAATTCGAGACGAGAGCGCTCTTTCCACCATCTTCACCATTTCAGCAAGCATTTCAATTTTTGAAACAGTTTTAATCAAAAATTTAATTATTTTATATGTAAATTAGATTCTACTCGAGAAATGTTTGCACTATTTTTCAAGTGTTAAGTAAATTTATTACAAATTTTATGTTGTTTATTCAGATTAAAATTTTATTTATGTTTTTCTTCTTTTCGCTTTAATTACAAAATTATATATGTTTTCGAAAATAATGTATTTTTCTCTTTAAATGCGTAATCATTTTATTTAATTCTGCCCTTTGCTTTTTAATTTAATTTTACAAAGTAGTTTCTTGAAAAATTGTTAAAATTATTTTAATTAAATAATAAAATTGATTGCGAAATGAGTTATCAATTTTAAGTGCATTGGTATCGCAATTAGTATACATTTTATAAAAATGTATTTTTTATACTTTTTTTTGTTCAAATAATTTGTTGAATATGAACTGAAATGTATTTAGAGACGAGAGAACATATAATTACTAACTATGTACTACTACTACCACTACCTGTTCCATAGGCACAGCAGATATATCAGTGCGTAATTAGAATTCAAGGTTGAAAATACATAATTTTAAACTTCATTCGTATCAAACGAATTGCTGACTTTTAAAACACAAAAAGAGAGAGAATTATATTAAACGATAATATAATAAATGGCTTTAAATTCCATTTTTCGGAATCTCATTTCATTACGTTCTGATAAAAACGAATATTTAAACAGTACTGAAAAAATTGATTTTTATTTAGAAAAAAAAAATGTTTTAACATTTAAATTAGAAAATACATAACAAAAAAAGCAGAAACCATTTTTCAAATGAAAAATAAAATTTATTATTGAAATAAATAACATTATGTACTATACACTGCATATAATATACTGAATACAAATGTTTTTAAACTAATTTAATAATTGCATAAATTGGCTTATTTTTGCCGTAAAAATATTTTTTCCTTTTTGTTTATTTAGAAAACTTGTTTCAAATAAATTTATTTTAAATAATATAGAATAAATGTTTCATGTTCATAGCGAGAAAATTAGTGTATAAATTAGAAAATCTAGAAATTACAATTCAACATTAAAAATAATACTAATTTAGCTTTTTATCGCAATTTTCCTTTTATTTAATTTCAATTCATTGAGTTGGCAAACAGGATGTGATTATTTAGTGATTAAATAAAATTAAACATGCTAACAAAATGGGAGAGAGAGAGAGTTCGGGGCCGTAATGCATATATACATATGTATATATTTATAGAGATTTATAATTAGCAAATATTTGTCTAAATGACCTTTCCTACACCACTCGCACAATTGAGCATGGCACAAATGGCAAAAGCCGATCCTAAAGCCAAGCCATTCCTCTCTAACAATAATACTAATGGAGAACGACGTGCGCTCTAGTCTAGTGAACGCGCGTCTCCTCCGCTCATTCCCCCTCTCGGAGCGCTCAGCCAACGCTGACCTCCCCCTCGGCGCTCACACACACAGCGCCTATAGTCCTGTTCCCCACAGTCCCGGCCATACTATCGTTAATTCATTTTCTGCATCTCTTTTTTCGGCACATAATTTCATATATCGTACGACTGCTCCGTATTCCGTATACAATACAATGTCGGAGTCGGCTATGTGTGCGAAGTATGTGTGCAAATGAAGGCCTAGAATACCAGATGCCTGAGCCGTAGACCCTCTCAACAAAACCTCTCAGATATCTGTGTTATTCGTCGTTTTCGTATATTTATTCCCAAACTATCAGTTATTCCTTCCATCAGTACTACTGACTAACAACTAGCAGCGCTGCAGAAGACCTATTTGGCTGCGGTGTCAGGCCTGCCGTTCCCCTCGTTCAGGCAAATCCACACTCGAGCAGACATACATCAACATAAAAATCTGTTCCGCCCTTTAAAAACGCTTCGAAACTTTGCGCCGAAATATAATTTCTTTATACCTAATATACAATATATAATATATACGTAATATTCGTATATAAACTCATATATCCTATTCGGCGAACAAATATCATCACATTTTCGCGTCTCAGCCATCAATAAATTCGAAGATTACGTCCGAAATAATAATTTTATTGTTATGTTTAGGCTCGAGCTCTAAGCGCACCGGCAGTACATGTATGTGTGTGTTATGGAGCGCCAGCACAACCGAAATTATGATGTGTTTGTGTGAAAAATCGCAGCGAAAAATCAAATAATTTATTATTATTTTAGCGCATTTAAAAAAAACAATTTTATCATTATATATATTTTTATTGTTAACTAATTTATTGCGGCTAAGAATGCGTTCGTGTTTCTACCATGATGACGTTTGCTTCTTTTTCGCATTCATTAAATTTTATTGCCATTCCCTCCAAATCCGAAACTTATAATTTATACTAATTTTTATATTTACCAAAATTTTTTGCTGGATTATTATTTAAGAGGAAAGTTGCAGTTTTTTCTGGTTAATGAGTTATACATTATTTTGATATATTGTTTCAGATTTTGCATTCGAATTGTTATGTTTTTTATTCGCATTCATCGAAACGCTTACGACTATCACTTAATACGGATTTCCTGTCAAAATGTAATTGTTTTTAATACCAGTTTTGCTCATTCATACAAATAATGAGTAAATACTTATAAATACAACATTTTTTATTGAGTTACTGATTTGACTAATCAGAATGTATGAGAAACAGGATTTTTTATATCGGCTGTACATATATGGCAAATATTATCGGAGAGAAAAAATAAATGATTGAAACAAATTATTACAATACATAAAAACTCTATACTTTGTTATAATTTAATTGCACTTAAATTCCCATCAATTGAGAGAATGAATCAATTATTGAGTCGCGAATTATGCGTTTTTAGTCGATTAGAATTAATTGATATTTCTCTCCATAAATACAATAATACTTTGCTTTTATTGTCAGCGTTTCGAATGAATCGATCAAAACCCCTAATAAACACAACATATAGTATAATACAAACTCCTGATAACAGAAAAAAAACAAATTTTTGCAATTTTCCCGTTTAATAGTGATTTGAAGATTTTGAAGGCTGTGTTAATAAGTTTACGCAATTTTTTCAACCATTTATTTAATAGATTTTTTTGGTTTGTTTTGTGCTGTTAAACAACAAAGAGGAGAGAGAGAGAGAGAGAGAGAGAGAGAGAGAGAGAGAGAGAGAGAGAGAGAGAGAGAGCCAGAAATGATTTGTACGAAATGGTGAAAAAATAAAGAGTTTAACACAAATTGATTGATATATTATTATTATTATTTGTGATAAGAGTCTGCGATAGGATTACATGAGGAGAAGGGGAGAGAAGTATCGCTGCAATAGAGGCAGAGATAGCGAGAAAATAATATTTAATGATTAACAACACATAACTCTGAGCACTGGTGGTGTAGTTGCGCTGATTTCGCATTTATTATACGCCGAGTCTATCATCAGAATTGATAACAACTCTCTTTTTCCCCTTCTCTAACATGTTATAATAAATGAGTTTTAATAATAATTTATTTAATAATTTAATGCAAAAATGATTATTTAGAACAAATTTTTTTCATTTAATATTATTATTTAAAAAAAGAAATACTAATTTTGTTTGAGAAATATTGTCTTGCCTAAATGACTTGCGTTTCGGTAATAAAGAATAAATTAATAAAAACATTAAAAATTGAAATAAAATCAAATTATAATAATAGGGTTTAACCACTATTTTTCAATTTAGGAGTTTTGGCGAATGAATGCAATTTTTATTTTTATTTATTAGGTTTTGAGATAATTTACGTCAATACATATTATATATATATATATATATTTATACAGTATATATTAACTTATATATATATAGCTCATATATATTGTAATAATTTGTTTTTTAAAAGATATTTCTTCACTTAAATGGCAGTTATTGTCATTGAATTTGATTTTTTGTAGAAAACAAAAAACGGGCTATAAATTCGAGTATTTTATTGATAAGAAAATTTGATATTTTGTTTTTATACAGTATATTTTGTATTTTCTCGGGTATTACGGTATTAGCCTATTTTCCGAGGAACAGCGAGAGAGACATACACTCGATTTTTGCACAGTTAGTTTTTGTACTGGATATATATTAGATGTATATAACTAACCGAAAGGCTATAAAAGCACTTATAATAAATTGTTTTGATAGCACTCTATACTTGTATATAAAAACATATATATATTTTGTACTCAATTGGCGCTTCAGTTCGCTATTTGGCGCAAAATTTATTTAATAAACGAAAAAATGTTTGGTTTATACGAAAAATACGATTAGAAGGCGAATAAAAATTTTCATCCAGTTCATTAATTCAATTTTTCAAAATTAAAAATTCAATCGAAAAAATATTCAAATATTTGCAAATTTCAATATAATTTAAATTTATTTAACACAGGAGGCGAAACATTCTAAACAGTATAAAAGTTTGGCGAACAAATACACAGCTCGTTTCATATTAAGAGAGCTATTAATTTAAGCGCTAATTAAATATGTTATTCAAGTTTTTGAAATATTGACTCCATTTAACAAAAAGCGAGAAATACTGTGTAAACGCGAAGCGAACAGTACAGCAAAAAATATGTAATATATTTTATATAAAATTAGTATTTTATCATATTGTTACACAAATCTCATTACGCGAATAAACAAAATAGTAAACTTCTAATATTGTAATTATCTTTAGCATGTTTGTTTTTATTGCTACTTGAATCGGTGCGTATTTGTTCATGTTGCAAAAACCAATTTTCCTCTTATTTCGGTTCCGACTCCGACACTAATATTCGGTATATATTTTCGGCTAATTCTTCGACTAAAGTCTCGCCGAAACTATTCGCAGCTATTTTTCGGTCTCTCTCTCTCTCTCTCTCTCTCTCTCTCTCTCTCTCTCTCTCTCTCTCTCTCTCTCTCTCTCCCCTCCCTCTCCGGGCGTGTATTAAATGTGATATCTATTGCTTCGGTTAACGGCTCGAAGGCATATCAATTTACTCCTTCCCGAGCTCTTCCTTCCCATCCCTATCCTCTCCCCTCTCCCTCTCTCCCAAACCCAACCACCTTTGCCGTCGCATCCCATTCCGATATCACTGATTACGTTATTATTTATGATTTAGGAATGTATTTATTATTTTCGAACTTTGCTTTTATATCTATTTTTATAAATTGATATTAATATTGCGCTTAATTTTATAAATTTAAATCTCTGTTTCGCAATTAGATTGAGCTTTTAATTTGGAATCTAATTATATGTGTTTTTCTAATCTGTTTAGTCTTTTTTTTTTTTGTTTTTTTCTGTTTAGTTTAATTATTTAGCAAATTTATTCATTGAATTAATTATATGCAAAATATATCATTTTTTGTCTGCGCCTCACAATGAGAAGCTCTCTCTTAACAACTTGTTTCAAAAGTCACTCTCAGTTTGCTTTCTAAGTTATATATTCAATACAATTGAATAATAGGCTCAGAAATACTGTTCGTAACGATAAAACAGCAAAAACGGATCGAATCGATGCGAATAACAATAAAATTTAAATAATTTGTTTTATCCCTCTTTGCAGTCATTCATTGCTCTCTCAAAGCGTATAATAAAACTGAAATTTTGAAAAATCTTTTTGCAAAACCTAATTTGAAAATTTAATTGTCGAACAAATTATATTCACATAATTATCTAAACGCAGTGCAGAAATTGCTAAATAAATATAATACTCAACTAATTAATTATATCTATTTTTTCGACTAAATATCACTGTAATTTAATTAATTAAAATTTAATTCGAAGTAATAAATAATTTAATTATACAAACATTTTTTCCTCGAAAAATGTCAGTTTGAAAAATATAAAATACAATTCCGTTTTAAAGGAAAAAAATTTAATACAATTTTTTGTCAGCGATTGTGTTATACAGAAAAAAATAAATAAAAATAAAATTCACAAAATAAGTTTTTTTTGCAGTTCTATTACCTATTATTTCGCCGTTCTCTTCGAGAATGGAAAAAGTAGCGATATAAAAATTTGCGCTTAAATTCGTATGTATTTTATTCGTCGCAATTCGGGGATTGAATGCCAGGAAATTGAAGTAAAAGCAAAATTGTTAACGCATTGCATGCATGAGTGCGGTTAGTGATGGTTAGAGACGACGGCGCGGAGGCTCTGGGAGGCTATGTGGAGGCTATGCCATGACTTCTCTTTCGATCATATTTTTTACGCACTCGCGATATATCTTTAGACTTGATTTTCATGATTTTCATCATTTCTTTACTGATATTTCTCTCCGTCGCTCACTTCAGACATATAATACTCTTTTTCACACATTTGCTGTCTTTAAGATTGTTTTTATTGTTTTTGTTTACTCTCTCAATCACTCTCCTGACTCTCTCCCCTGCGCGCTCTCCCTCCCTCTCCCCTGTGCCCTCTCCCTCCCTCTCGTCCCTCTCCCGCTCTGTTCGACCCAAAACTTTCGGTTCATATCAAACCGATTCAGTGCAGAGAAGTGTCATCTGTTTCACCAGAAATAGTCTTCCATTCATTAGAGCACTCAAGAGCTTCTTAACCGAATCGGACGAACAAAATATTTTGTTTCAAAAAATTATTTTTCGCCTTTTTTGAATGCTCTCTACATTAAACATGAGATAAATTTTTGTCTTCGCGCGGTCATAAAAAATATACACTGTTTAAGAAATAATTTATTTATTGTCAGAACATAAATATAAATAAATTGTTGTTTATCTCATAATTTCCTAATGCATACGAAAACAATAATTCTTTTTATTCGAGAAAAGCGTAAACACAGGTAAGGAATGGGAGAAAAAGTGCGAGTTTTGTCATTCGAGGAAAAAATACATTTTTTGCTATAAATATATATAAAAAATTTCTTATCGTTTTCATATGTATTGACATATATATGATATGTGTGTTTGAAAAATAACTTTTAACTCAATTTATTTATATCGTTACCAGTTTTTTAGAGGCCATAGCATTGAGCGGGTGCTCAGTGCACGGGCACAATGCAACCGAGCGATATAGCTGCTGGTGCGCCACTCCATGTCTCTGTGTGCTGCACATGTATGTGTGTGTGCGAGAGAAAAGGGGGTACGGTTTGGCGTAAAAAATAAATTAATCATTCTTTAAATTTGATGAAATAAAATATACGCAAAAAAGTTGTTTCAGGAATTGATTTACGCTATCCTTTAGCTAAAGACGTTTATTGAATACGTTTTTCTCTCTTTTTCATTCACTAATTCATTTCAAAGCAATTACTTCTTAATTAAGATATTTAATCATTAGAGGTATTACGGGAAGAGAGGTATCAGTGCTTTATCTGCGTTAATGGAATCGCACAACAGAATAAAATAACATAACATAATCTCAATTAAAAAACAAATAACAATCAAAATTAACTATTTTCGCTCTAAAAACAAACCTATGTTTAGATAAGTTGGTTTAGGGAAAGAATAAAACATGCGAAAAAATCAAATTAACAGCAATTGTATTTGCATTAAACGCATGAACTTGGTGAAAGCGTATACATATTTGCACGGTGCCATTATTTATTTGCCCAGAACTCGTCGGCCTAACAGTTAGCGCCGATCTTCTGGTGCACTCATTAGGAGTGAGTCGAGAGAAAACATTTTCGGTCACTTCAAACGGCCGATCGGTGCGCACAGTCGTACTGCTCGTACTGTTGCTTATCAGCCAAACCAATCTTAAACACTTGGAACCGCTCAAAGACAAAGATGCAAATGCCAGCCAAACATGAGGAGAAAAAACTTCTAAACAGTAAAAATTTCACAAAAAGAAACTCAATAACAAAGTAGCATTTAATCCTCGCCTAACAAAAATAAGAGAATGTTTGCAAAATTGCTAATTTCGAAACACGCATGATGAATTTGTTGATTTGTGTTTCACATTTATGTTGCCTAAACGTCAATAATTTTTAGTTATTTTTCGCCAAAATCCAACTTGGCGAATTTATGTCGCCAATATGTGCGCTGCAGAGACGCGAAGTGAGCCAAATCTGATTGAAACGGTTGTTGAAAAATCGTAGCCCTGTTTGTCATTCATTACAATTTTCTTGTTTCTGTTGACACTTAATATTGCGATTTCGAGGCATACCGTCCATAGCGTTCCGTTCCGTCCATTTGTCTACTATTGCTCTTCGTCTCTGATATTGCGAGAGAGAGTGGGAGAGAGAGTGTGTGTGGGAGAGAAAGAGAGAGTCGGGAGAGAGGAGACAAAGACGCGATCTCTGTTCGCAGTTGTTTTCTATCAATGTTTTCGCTCTCCTCTCGTCTCCTCGCTCTCCGAACCCCACAATCTGAGACTTTGGCTCAACTTTTCTATCTTTACATTAAGTATTGATTTTTGAAAACCTATTTGTGAAGCGAAAGCGTCGAAAAATACGGTTCGCGTTAATCGCAGAACGCATATGACGTTTAGGAACACAACTACTCCGTTGCCGACACTCGTCGTCTCGTTTTGCAAATTACATTCAAGTATTAAACACAACTAATCACTAATCAGTTCGCAGTTTTTGTTTGATTTTCTCGCCTTAAAAAATAAATATTTCGTTTAATTAGAAAATGATTTATGTTTGTCTAGATTGCGCAATTTTTTACTTCTATTATTTAATAGCACAAATATTTCTAATGTGTGTGTACACACACACACACACACACACACACACACACACACACACAAAACAAGTTTAATTTTTTAAAACGCTTTTTTCTTCATTAAATTAAAATTTATTTCAATCGAAGTGAAAAAAATATAATTTTGAAATAATTTTTAAATTACATGTTTTTAAATGAGAATAATGGGAATTAAATAAAAGTTTAGGAAATATAATGAAATAACAACAAAGTAAAAACACAGAGTAATTATTCTTTTGTCTAATCTCTCACTGTTTGAGGTCAGAGACAAACATATTCCAGTAAAATACACTGCAATAAAAATAAAACAACCTAGCTACAATATAAATGCGTTTGAATTGAAAAACCAACAGCTACAAAATAATTGTAATCTAAAAAAGCAAGCTTTTATTTACAAAAATAAGTCGTATATAAGTAAATAAATATCACACAAAAAATAAAACATTAATAATAAATAAATAAATAAATTAGAAATAATTTGAACGGAAATGAAATTAATGTCTTATATAAACAGTAGTAATATTATACAGAAATGCGGAGAAATTGACGGCTCTTGGAGTCAAATATATGGATTTGTATGGGAGAGGAGGTCTGGGATTGTACTGCAGTTTAAAAAGGCATACATTTGAGAGCGAGTGAGGGGAGAGAGCGGAGAGGGAGAGGAGAGGGAGAGGAGAGGGAGAGGAGCGTTATTGGCAGGGCTTGGAGGGGACATCAACCCTAAACCAGTCTATTTGAAAGAACACTTTTATATTACACAAAACTTCTTTGCACTTTAACACAATAACAATAATACATAACCTGAATATCAAAAGTTTTTTCTTCTTTTCTCATCTCAGCAATGATTACAATATATTTTTATATTTTGTATATACAGTATATTTATGTATATATTTGTGTTTAGTCTTGATATATTTCCACATTTTTCTTACAGTTTAATATTATTTATTTTGTCAGTTATTTATTGCGTATTCAATAACGTAACCGAAATTTTCTAAATAAAAATCGCGGAATAATAACACGAAAAATATTATTTGAAATGTTTTTCCATTTTTAATATAAATATTTTACAAATATATTTACAATTTTTTCATTTATTTTTTTTTATTGTCAAATATTTTTTCCGACATTTTCCAGTTTTTTATTTACTCTGAAATTGAAATTCGTTATAAATTTTTCTTAACAAAAAATTTTAAAATTAGTTCAAAAACATTATTAGTTTTATTATTATTTTATTGAAATATTTGTTGATTGACTTAAATTTGTTTTAACAGATTTTTTATTTTCTGCGAAAACATGTTTTGCCTGAAAATTACAATTTTTATCAGTTGTTTCGGTAAAAAAAATAAAAATCATATTTTCGAAATTGTTTATTAAAACATAAAAATCTTATTTTAAATCTAAACGAAAATATTTTTTGTAGCAATTATTTAGTGAAAAAGAAAATCTTAATTTCATTCCAAAGAAAATTATGAATTTATATTTAAACAGAAGATTATTAAAGAAAAACTATTTATGTGTAAAAATTAAGTAAAAACGAGAGAAAGAGAAAGAAATTTTCGAATAAATTATGAGATATGCGAGACATATGAGAAAATAATTGTTAAATTTTAGGCTAATTATTACTATCGCCAAAAGGAAGGATAAGCGCAATAATGAATGTTTATATTGTATTATATATTATGTTATATTAACTAACGCAGGCATTAGTGAGAAGAATGAGAAGAGAATACAACGAAAAACAAAAAGTAAAATAAAATAAAACATAAAATAAATTATGACTGACATAAGAGAGAGAAAGATAATGAGGACTAGAGTTTGCAACGTTTTACTTTAAAGCCAAGCGAATGAATGCATTTTTTATTCGCCAAAAATGAAATTTTGACCGATTTTTAACGCATGTATAAATTGTTTTTTGCTGCTGTGCTGGCGCTGCCTGTGCTGTGCTGTCTGTGCGAAAAGTTCGAAACAATGTTCGCCTCTATTCCTGGTTTTGATTATTTCGGCCGGAATTGCGATAAAAATTTATTTCGATATATCACTACAAAAATCTAATTCTCGAATAAACACTTAACTCGAGTTAAACAGCGAAATAGATTGTAAATTCATATTACAGTCGAATTCACGCTTTTTATTTAGTTTTTTTTGCGCTCTATTATCGAAACTATTTGATTGTTTATTATTACAATTTTGTTATACAGTATTTATTCCGTATTTTTCTCTCGCTTTTACGACATTAGAACTGCCAATTGTGTTAGAATTGTGTTTCGCTTTATTTTCACACTATTTCTTGTCTCAAATTTTTTTCTCCGTTAAACGATTGCATTCCAGCGCTTCTCTTGGAAAACATTATTCTTTTCTTAGTATAAAGTTATATATGAATCGACACTAGAATTCCGCGTAATTTCCTGTAATATGAAATCTATAGTAAATCTTGAGAATTGAAAAATATTTTTTATAAAAAAAGACGAAAAAAGTAAAAATAAGTGAATCGCTGCAGATGTCTGTCTGTACTCTACTTAAAGTCAGTTTCAGTCGAAATTTGACGTAAGAATGAATCGAAAGAATAAAAAAAAATTGCAGAAAATAACAATAAAATTAAAGTATACAGTATATGATATAATCGAAAGAGATTTAAATTAAATAAATTGCTAAATTTTTTTTATTTAATATTGTGTACTCAGAGATTAAAAACTAAAATATATTTCAGATCTAATCAATTAATATATTATTTCGGGATTTGTCGGAATAGTTAAATAACTAAATAAACTTAATAAAAATAAGAGATATTTTCTAATTTATTAATTTTAAGCTGAATAACAGTTGTTTGAGTAGCAAGCAAAAATGAAAATAAATTTATTGAACGGAAACATTTATTTAAAGGCCGAAAACATTAATAAGTATTTTTTAAATGCGTTGTTTAACTTGGAAAAAGTTGTTTATATTTGGGGTAATATTTGCTGAGAGTGTCTGTAATTTAAAACTTTTATCAATTTTTAAAGAATTAATTATGAGTTACACAGCTCTCACGGCTTCGAGAGTTTGCAAAAAGAAAAGCTACGGGTGCGTATTCGCACTGCACTGGTATGCTGCCCATGCCAAACCGCTCTCTGCTAGTAGATGCTGTATGTGTGTGTGTGCACTGCCTCACAGCCATATGTTATTTATACTGTGTATTATTTGATAATTTATTCAGTAGTGTAACTAAAAAACAGATCGTTTTCGAAGAGAGTGAGCGAAACATTTTCGAATTATTCATCATGCCAATTTTTCAAACAAAAAAAAATCACAATTTTCTCTCCCAGTTCTCACAAATCTTCGATTCGCTTAAGATTTGGTATTATTTTTCTAAACAAAAAAAACTAAAAAGTATTACAAAAATAAAATGATTAAAAAGAATAATAAAAAACTTCAATTGATTATAACCTTTGATTATAAAAATAGCGTCATTTGAGAAATATTTTTTGCAAAACAATTCAAAGCCATTATATTTATATAATTTTGACAAGAAAATATTATTTCGCTTGTTGAAATAATAAAAGCAGAAATTGAATGCGTGTTAGAGTTTTGAAGTGAAAATTCCTCTCCGTTTCGCTAATTCCAGTTTTTGATTAATAAATATTTATTCGATAATTGCGTTCAGAGAATACTAATTAAAAATAAGTTAAACAGTTTCTGCAGTTTATCTGCGCTTCGGTTTATATGCCATTTATTCGCAGTATTTATGTATTTATTTGAGCGCTAAATATGCGACTTATTATACGAGTTATTACAGTCGACGCGTATTTTTGAGGGCAAAACGTCTTCAGTGTTTGACTTTTTCATAGACTCGTCAACTCATCCGCAATATTAATGCCTATTATTTGGGGTAAAGCCGAGAGTATGTCGTAAAATGGGTCCCACTTTCGGCTATTACTTTCACTGATAGGCAGCCGGAGTCTCGCCTTTTGTTACCATTCGTTAGTAACAGATTCATGGCTTTGGTCTCGAAAATGGGTGAAAGACTTGTCTGCCTGTGCTCTGAGCGCTGGCAGAGTGCGGCGAACGGAGCCGAGCGGTGCAGTGCATATATTTAGGATTGGCATACGATTGCAATTCCGCTAAATTTATCATTTGATGAATACTCGAAAAGTTGTCGTCAATGGGTCCGCACTCTTACAGCTCGAGCCGGTGCGAGCGCGCAGTGTGTGTGAGCCGAGTGTAGAGCGGAGTGTAGAAGGGGAACGGTATGTCGACATATAAAATAATGGCATCTAATATTGAAATACAAACACTTGTGCCGATACGGCGAGTGGGGACACAACGGGAAGATTAGACTTAACGATAAAAGAGAGTAAAAGTGATAATAAAGTTCTGCGACGATATCGAAGCAAACTGTGCAAACAGGGCGCACAGGGCTCTCAACTCCAGCCCCCGTACGTCTGTCCTTTTCCGCTCACTTCACTCAAATTGTATTATATTTGTATTAATCTGTTCTGCGGTTTAAAAATGATTTTTTGCCGAAAAAATAACATATTTTTGACGGAAAGAGCGAAAAAATGTTTAAACAAATGGGAAAGAAGTCTGCCTTCGCTTAACTGACCCTCGAGTGGATGTCTCTTCAAATTTGACTGAAGAGAAAATAAAACCCAAATGAGTCTAAAGCCGAACAAAATTTCAAACATATATAGCCACACATTCGCAGACCTGAGGGCACGCATACCCTCTCCTCCGCTCTCCCGTTCCTCTCTTCGCTCTCTGTTCGGGTTTCGGTGTAATTGAACGAAAAGCTCTATTCAATCGTTTTTGGAAATTAGAGGCGAATAGAGTGGCAGAAAATTTTCAGCTCTTTCTCTCTTCGATACCTATTTTTAAAAAAGCATATTATATACACTCTCTTTCACTTTTAATATATTTTTGTTTCGCAAAAAACATTTTCTCTATTTATTGTACATAAACTGAGCTCTTGTGTAAAATTTACTTTAAATAAAGAATTAAATTGTTTTCTGCCTTCAAAGGCATTTGAGGAAAAATTGTTTGAAAATGTTAAACATTTTTTCTTCTGTATATAATTTCATTAATGAGAGTAAACACAGAATAAAAACAAAGTCTTAAAGAAAAAATATATAACGCAAAAACATTTTCTCTTTTATAATGTTATTAACGTTTTTTATATTATAAATTATACACTTTATAATACATGTTAAACTATATCCCTAATATCCGTGTGCTATACAAACGGTTGTAATTTCAGTTGTTCTACTGTCTCTCAATTTTATTGGAGCATAAATTCATTACATTTATTATATTATTATATTAAAACTTTTTAATTGAACTAAATCTCAACACTTAATTAGATTCGTATGAAAAAGCAGATAAATATAATATTCATATAATAAATATTATGAAAATATCTAATATATTAAATGTCATTCCATTTGCCACTAATTCGCTTTTCACTGCGAGAGGAAAGTAGGTTAACGCAGAAAAAATTTATTTCGTTTCGATTTTTTGAGCTTTAATTTCCACATTTTATTTTATTTTCTATGTATTTAATTCATATTTAAAATTCAGATTTTTATATTGTTTTGATTTTGTTTTGTTCTCAAACCCATTTGTTATTTGTTAGACTTCTCTGTTATGGCTACAAATTTATTATTAATAACCAAAAGCTAGACGAAAATTTATCTGCGCACTTTTTTATATTTAGATTTATTTAATATATTCTCGTCGAGAAAAAAGAAAATTTATTGAAGAAATTTTTATTTAATTAAATCCCAACAAACCTATGAATGCGAATACAAATGAATGTATGAATAAAATGTTTAAAAATATGAATAATAATAATAATGCTGTAACTGAATCAGCAGTCTATACTGTACAGTGTTTAGGTATATATACTGTATAAACTAGATATATTTGAATGTATATAATGTTTAGGCAATAAAACCTTAACAATAAAAAATATTATACATTAGAGTTAGAGATCAGGATTGCGTGCGAATGCACTCAAATTATTAGATACACTATATATTCGGCGAAAAAGAGCCGATAGGTATGCGCAGTTCGAACGAAAATATGCCATGCTTAAAAGAAGAAAAATTTATACACACACACACAGCTCGACATTGTACAGCGCAAAATTAAAATAATATGTTTACAGATTTTCCGATTCGATAATCTTTATTTCATTCAATCATTTAATGAAAATTGCTTTTTAAGAATTTATTTTATACTGTACAACGAAACAAAAAAATTATCTAATTAATTTTTTGTTTGTTGATAAATTTTTTTCTCGAATTAGATAATAAATTTGAAGAGTGAGAGATCGAAAAAAATTTCAAATAATTCGCTCATTTTTTGCCGTTCGCTCTCCGCTTGCTTTCGCTTAATGACCGCAAATAACCCACTCTTTTATTTATACTGTGCACTCAGATATTTTTGTGTTACGTTTTTTTGCGCTTTAGTAGTAGTGGTTCTCCACCGAAATCCCATAAGAATTCTAATGTATTTTACTATTATTTTCGTTCTCTTTATTTCTTTGTTCATATTTTCTTTCAAACAAAATACGAGGTAGTTTTTTACACAGTTCGCTTTTTATAGCACATATCCTGCGCGCAACCAATTCGCCCGTACAGTACACCCGTGTGTTATACCTGTTTTCCCATATTTGTCGCCTCCTATTCGCGTAATAAACTATTTATTTGTTATATTATTTTTTTCCTCTCAGTTCGCTCTCCCGAACCCATGTCTAAGTTTTTTTTACACATCTTATTATTACTTGATTTTTGGCTTATTTTTCGAATGCCTTTCACATCGATATTGATATCTAAAGATATGATATTATGATATCAACTACTCATTCAATGTATACGACATTTATGGAATACGAAGAGCTCTTTATAGGCAAACATTGATTTATTGATTTCGAAGGCTTTCGATGTGTGATATGCTTTCGCTTTCGCTCTCAAATCAAAACTTATTCACAAAAATATGTATATATTTTCTTTATGCGAATTCGAGTGTTAGGTTTAAGATTTTTATTATTATTATATTTTTTCCGTGCAAATTTCTGCTGCAAATATTAAATCGGGAAAAATTGCGCAGTATATTGAATTCGGCTGTACATCGATTAGAGCCGTGCGTTTCGCACACAATGACTGCCAGTGCGCGCAAAGGCCTTAACAATCATCTAATCTATTCGACTAATAATAGTGATATCAAAAGCAAACTACGAAATACCGATTCATTAATAGCCGTTCGAATGAAATGTTAAAATAAAAAATATTTCAATTTTTGTCGATTGCTTTCATTGATAAGCACTTCTATCTCTTTATTCCGATTTTTTTATTCCGCTAATGATTAAGCGTTTGGAGAAAAAAATGTTATTTTTTTTGATATTAATCTGTTTTCGTCTCTTTAGGCATATAGTGTGAAAAAGTTGTTTATCACTCGAATTCTTCTTCTATTAACTCGGAAAATGTGCTTGATAATGTTCTAATTAGACAAAGGCAGAGTACACACACACACAAAATTTGCTACAAATTAAATAAATCTTTCATTTAAATTGATGTCAAATATATTATTGAAATTTTATTCTATATTATTAACGCAACGATTAAAATAGGAAAAAAGCGAAATTAATGGATAAAAAGCGTACAGTATAATTATTTATCAAAACAAATAATCATTTATTCATTGTTTTAGTAGAGAAAGACTTCGAGTGAAGGCAAACATATATCAATGGAAGTCATGATTATCGCATTGAATGCGAAATTATAATTAAAAGCGTTTTTTACAAATAGTTTTTTAAATAAAGTAAAAAATCTAATTAAATAAAATTAGGAAAAAAAACACACAAGAAACATTTTTTCCTACAACTGATTAAAATAATAAAAAGCAATTTTGATGATTGAAAACGAGTGAAATTTACAGAAAAATTATCGCATTTGTGTGCGACGAGAGATTGGGCGAACATTTTTCAACATTTAATACTTAAATACACAGACAGTCTATGCGAAACATTATAACATTATATGGATTTTTGGCTTCAGTTCAAAAACTGCTATACTTTTGGTTTTTTTGCGAACAAAAAAAATCAAATAAAAATAATTTCACTTTTTCTCTACATTTTTCGATACTTTAAGTAATAATAAAAATTATGTTTTAAGAGGAAAAATAAGATTTTCGATTAGTTTAACGTTTTTTTTAATACACATTTTGAGCGCAAAAATAGTTTTGTGCAGAACAGAGGATAGGGGGGAACAGGGGCTGAAAGGGGGCTGAAAGGGATAGTGACAAACAGTGAGTTAGAAAAGGAGCGAAAAGAGAATAAATTACTGCGAGAGGAGAGTTAACATTGAAGGGAATGGGAGAGCGCGGAGAGAGAGAGAGAGAGAGAGAGAGAGAGAGAGAGAGAGAGAGAGAGAAGACGGACTCGAGTGCATAGTATAATACGCGCATTGATAACAACATATTCGGCTGTTATGAACAAAATTAGAAAAACGTTAACTAAAGCATTGAAGCGATTGGAGCGCAAAACGCATCACTATTTCACTATTTTTATTAATTAGCCCTAAATTGAGTCATACAGTGAGGCATACAGTGAGACATACATTAATGAATCAATTTTTGTGTCTCAACGCTAATACAAATGCCTCTAAACGCCTGACGACCCGACAATTCGCCGATATTTGCGTTGAGCCGATTGCTTCTGACCTTGTTTATTATTTCGATCTTGCTACAATTTTCGTTCGCTCTCTTTGCCAATAAATATTTTATTGGATATTTTTCTGTTTTTAAAAATTGCAAAATATATTCTTCTCTACTCTTTTTTTTTTATTTTATTCGGAAATTTTTTCATTGTATTTATGAAATAAACTTTTTATTCGCCAATCTTTTACGTCTTTGCGCTCGCATTTCGATTCGCATTCAAAAACATTATTCAAATTCACATTTTCCCCTCTCTTTCCCTCTCTTACCCTCTCTTTCTCTCTCACTTTATCGCAATATTATATAGATTTGTATTTTCGTATCCGAATTGTGTAAGAATTGCATTTATCATACAGTCGTTCAATCGTTGTTTCTGTATATTTACAAATGCTTTTAAAAATACATTTTAAAGACTTCTTTTTTTCTTATTTTCTGCTGAATTTTATTTCGAAATTTTTTATTTTATTTCTTATTCCGTTCGATGTGTTGTGTCTGTGATTTGTGCATAAAAATCAACCATTTATTCGCATTTGCATTCGTCTTCGCCGAGTCGTGTTATTTTTTATTCGCGCTTTTATTTGTACACTGTATAAACTAGATCAGCGATGTACTGTACACATTTTTATGAAATAATTTTTTGAAAAATATTTATTTATTAAAATATGTATCTTTGCAAAATGCAAGTGTTTGCTTGCAGCTTTTTTTATACACTTGTATTCGCCATTATTTACGCTTGGTGAAAATTTCAAAATCTAGCGAAAAATAGTTTTATTGCCATTTCCTGTTGAGTGAGATATTGTGTTTGCGTCGCAAATGCAAAATAACCTTCGGATCCAAATGGAAATTCGCAGAATTATCACTCAATATATGTAAAAATGTAATTTCAAAATAAATATAGAAAATTGCAAAACTATTAATATTATCTTCCATTTTATGAAAAATGTTTGCACAAAGACGCTGTTATATTAGCGTTTATGCAGTAATAAAAATATTTTACTTGATAATTTACACTGAAAGTAAAATTAAAATTTAGAAAAATAATTAATAAAATATTTAAAAACAATTAATAAAAAAATATTTTTGAAAGAGATAACAAAATAAGGGTTTTGACAAATTAGATGACGTTTGTTCAAACATGTACATTTTTATTATTTTTCAGCGAAATGACGTGCAATAAAGCTATCTACTTTAAATTCAATTTGCTAATTTAAATATTCTAACTCTTTTCTTATCTAATATACAATTATTTTATTGCGAATTTCGAATTGCTTTTGGAAATCATTTTTGAATTATCGTTATTATCATTAAGACGAGTGAAGAAAACATAATATTTTTTTCAATTATTTTGTTTCTGTTTTTTCTTCAGTTACGCCATAATTACCATTTTTACTGCAGAAAGACATCAGAAAAAATGAAGTGAATTTAGCATAATACATTAAATTTGCAAACATATAATAACATAGTATATCTTGCTCGTAACTACATAGTTTAAATATAGCAAAACTAAGTTTTCAAATATATATATAAATAACACATATTTTCACTTTGTTTAACAGCAACGGAATATATTTTAATGCTTTTCTATAACATATTACAAATAATGCAATTTAAAAAAAAATTCGCATTTTATTCTACAAAGAAATATTATTTTTATTCTAACTTTTCAAATATATCACGAAATGTTTTAATTATGAGAGAAAAATAAGGGGTTTTCAATGCAATGCAATGCAATTTTGAGAGAAAAAAATGATTATATTTGTGTAAAAAGTTTTATTATTTTGCGATAAAAACAAATAAAAATAATAAATACATTAAAAGACTGTTAAAGAAAAAAGAGATTAAATATGTGAACAAAAGCCAGAAAATTGCATTCAATGAGATCACATAAACCTTGATTGTCGTAATGAGCGCTAAATTTATTTTCTATTTCAAATACATTTGAATAAAATATACTTTTTTTTGTTTGAAACTCAATTTTTCTTTTGTGTCATTATTCGTAATTACAGTTTTGAAACAACGTTATGAAATGAGAGAATTTTTATTTTGTTTGTTTTATATCATTTTAAATTTTAATTTAGCTTGTTCAACAAATTTAATAAATTTATTCATTAATCAAATGCGTAATTTTATGCATATTATCGTTAAACAAATTTTTTCCTATGAAAACATATTATTTATTACAAGATTTTAATTATATAAGTAATTAATTAATTTCATAATTAAATTCCGATTTGAATATAAAAACCCCAAAAACCAGTTAATTAGGAACAGGAGTTAAGAGACAATTAATAAGTTATTGAAAAAATTTCGATAATAAAACTTTATTTGTTTTCGAGATAAATAGTAACTAATTTTTGAGAACAATATTCCAATTATGCGAATATTGTTGAGACGTTCAGTTAAAAAAAGTTTTTTTTATTGATTTTTCTTTTGACATAATTATTAATTTCCAAAACGATTATCTCGACTCTCGAGCTATGATTAAATGATTAATCACTTGGTTTTGGAGAATATTAAAGCTTTGATTTATTGATCAAAAATTTAAAAATTTTATAAATATTTTTTCGAAACTTTTTAAAAGTCCAATAAAATTTACACCAAATTTAATAATTAATAATTTCGACAAAAAAAACAGAACAAAATGTATGACAAATATTGATATCAGAAAATGTTTGTCAAACAGTGACACAGATATCGATCTGCGAGTGGAGTGAAAAAAATATAATTAATTTTTTGTCAATTTTTGTTTCGCCTCTAATTATGTCAAATATTTCCTTTGCTATTCACTAAATAATTATTATTTCAGATATGATATGAAACACAAAAAATAATAGAAATCATGTATTCAATGTGTAATATCTGTGTATCTGATCTAATATTTATTTATTTAATTTAGAATTTTTTTAAACATTTATTTACTCCGAATATAATATAATTGTTTTTGTAGTAGTTATTATCAAAACGAGAAAAACTACAAAATAAAAACTGAAATCTAAAATTGCGTTTTGATTGAATGAGTTCACACACATGTCGTACAACTTTTATACGAAAATTTTCGAATTCGGGTTTTTTTCGCCTAAAACATAATCGTTTGAAAAAATCTCAAAAATATATATTAAAGTCGAGAAAATGGAATTAAAATTAATTTTTAGGTAGAATTTTCCGGTTATTTATGATTATAGAGAGAGATATATAGCGAGTGAAACAAGAATTGCTCATTAAATATGTTGACAGATTTGAACCAAAAGTTTTTGATAAACATATGTTATTTTTTTAGCTTAAAAGTAATTACATCTGAAAAAATTTTAGCTAAATATTCTCTCAATTTAGCAAT
>JAQIXC010000500.1:0-25247 GCA_034697605.1 Metabelba pulverosa | reverse complement strand
ATGATGGTTTATCCCCAACCAATGCCACCAAAACCACCATGTATACCGCCAACGCCGCCGCCGCCGAAGCCACCGCCTCCATGTCCACCATGATGTGGACCAGTAAAACTACCATGGAAGAATGGCGGGAATGGTGGGCCGATTATTGGCGGTTTGAGTACGCTGTTCAAAAAACAAACAAATATACAAGCTTAAAATGTAGAATAAATAATAAGTTATGTAGTAAATAATTCGCAAATTTCTAATATTACAACTTGCTAAAATTTCTATTATACAATTTGCTATCATTTACTATTATTTATAAATATATTATAGTTATAATAGCAAATAATAATAGTTTTAGCAAGCGCAAACAGTAATTAATTGCGATTATACACTCGATAATTATGAGAATAAAATTATTCTTGTTATTAAATTACTCGATTGTGATAGGTATGGGCACGGGTATCGGAATGGTTGTACGCCCGGCCGCAACGGCCATACCCAGGAGGGCCCCCTTCTTAATATACGGCAAATAGCGGATGAGATGATGCTTCGACGCCTCCGACCATAAGATTTGATTCAATACTAAAACAATTATTACTAACAATCGATTGATTGTAAAACGCATTGCAAACCAAAACGAAAAAACTTTTGACAAAAAACGTTTACTTCACTTAACAATTGATAGAAAACTTTTCGCTTTAACTTTAAACATGAAAATGAGTTTTCGCTAACATTTCTCGACAATTCCAAACTATCATTTGTTTGCAAAAAACTACTTGTTACTCTCTCTCCTACTTTCACTTCGGCTTAGCTCTCGTTCCCATTAGCGCACCGACCGATACTGACTGTGTGAATGCGCGGCCAGTTTGTTATGAATAAATAAAATTTTATCTGAAAATTGTTTTGTTTTTTAAGCTGTGTATTAATAGTATACTGTAGTAATTTCGAAAATAATGCGTTTATTGTATGTATTTTTAGGCGTAAAATTTGATATGAATGTTTTATTTGCAGAAAAATTTGACAATGCTAGTTAATTGCGTCCATTCACACCAGATATTGCGTAAGACACGTGTGTGTGTAACAAGTATAATGGTCCATTCATGATGAAATTGCATTGTAGAGTATAATTACATTTTTTTCTTATTTTTAAAATTTTAATTTATTATCTTTTTTCGGTGTGTGTTATGCGACGCGTATTTTGATCACCAATTCATTGAAACGTTAAAATTTAATCTATTTATAGCGTAAGTTAGTGGACAGTAATAAGTAAAAAGAATTTTTACATTTCAATTATTCGCATCATGCATGCTATAATTGATGTTTTAATAGTTTATAAAAATAAAGGGGTTGCATAACACTGCATAATAAATTGTTTTCATGTAAGATAAAATTATAGATTGGCGATTTTATTGTCCGATTTTTTTATATAACTGATAATTTTTGCAATTATTTAGCATTAATTTTAGAAATTTTGTTCTTGATAAATTATATATGTCATAAAAACAATAAAAAGTAACAATTTACGTTAAAATTTAAACAAAAAAAATAATAAAACATAATAAAATCACATAAAATTATAATGTTATTTTTGTTTGTTTTTGAAATTTTGAATATTTTTTTATTATTTTTGCCAAAAATTTACATAAGTTTTAGAAATATATTTTTTGATAAACACTAACAATGTTTTTGACACTTTGATACACACGGTTATTTAGTACATTGTATTTTAATTCATGAGTTATTGTATGTGAATATGCATAAATGTAAACTTAAACTAATTAAACAATTTAGTTATTTATACTTTACACATTTATCTGTGTATTTTATAAGGTGAGATATGTACAAATGCGTTACAATTATTAATGCTACAGTTCTATACAGTTCTATAATTATGCTCAACATTAATAAAGAGCACAGCTAAACATTTGCTACATTCATAGATTACACAGCTCAAAACATTAATACAAACTACAAATCAACAAGAATAAATTGCCAAGAATTCAAAAAACTTTATTCATAAAACTCAATAGACTAGACAATAGAGAGAAAAAATATTTACAATGTTACAAATTGGAAACAATACAAAAACACACATAGATTGTGCCGAAAACATTACATAATTGAACGTGAACAATTTTCACCCAGATCACACAAACAATACAACAAAAACAAACATAACAATTCAATACATGTTACGATCAAGGTACAAATACAATTTGATGTACAGATATGTGAACGCGAAGAGTAGGCGAAGGGTTGGCAGGAGTTGGTTAACCGTAACCAAAGCCACCGCCGGCGCCACTAAAGCCACCGCCGTAGCCGCCCTTAAAGCCGCCGGGCCCGCCCCAGCCGAGGCCAGCGCCGTAACCGCCGAAGCCGCGGCCAGGTCCGCCGCCGAGAAATCTCTCGTAGCCAGTGCCCACGCCGATTAGCACCGGGTGCGGCGGCAGGAATGGGGGCGGTAGTGGTGGACCGATTACTGGCGGTGGGAATAGCCTAGTTGATAAATTTACAACGTTTAATTAAAACATTCATTTTGACACGTTAATAGTTAAGTTAGTATTCAAGTTAGTTTACATTAACTAGGTACTTCACTAGTTAAACTTACTATCAAATTATTAGTTAGTACTGTACTATTAATTTTTTTAATTAACTAATATTGTATACAGTATAATTTTGTTGTTGAAATTTTTAAAAAGTTGAATGCTGTTTTAATACTTACTCAAAAGGAATCGGTATAGGAATGGGCACAATCTTCTTGCCACCGAAACCGCCAATACCGCCGATACTGGCCAGGCCGGCGGCCGCCGCCGCGCCCTTTTTGATCAAGTGCAAGTACCGGAGCTTGCCCGGCTCGCACCAGTCAACCTGCAGCAAAATCAGCACGCACAAACTCAAAAAGTAACTTAGTAAAATCCGCATTTTTCCAGTGATTGTCGGCAATCAATGCAATCCATTAGAGAATATCGAAATCAATAGAAAAAAATCGCAAACTTTTCTATACAATAGAGTTCTTTCAATACGTATAAACTTTTTTGCGAAAGTTACACAGTAAGATTTTACGTGTGTTTCGCTGAGAAAAGTATTTATTTAAGTGAACGACTTTCGGTATGTAATTTACTTTTTATAGTGAAATACATTTTTTTGGGTAAAAAATCTTTTTCGGACAGTAATTATATTTCAAAATTTTATTTTATTGTATTTTATTGTTTGCTATAATTCTATGCGTTATTATGCATAAAACTATTTGCCTCTCCCTCTCCGTTCCCCTTTCGCTCCCCAGTGTTATCTAATGTATCTATTTTTGGTGTCACCACATACTGGTGCTCTCGGCTGTGCCGGTTCGGGCATGGCTTAGCAAATAGGCGTTTGTACACTGTATGATTTCTCATATTCAGTAGTAGTTATTAATATGAAAAGAAAATTTGCGACAAAATTGGGCTCTAATTCGGACAATAATTTTGATAGAATTAAAATTCCATTTCAATACAGTCAACACCAGTTAGTTATACCATATGCAAGATAAAATTTATACAAATTAATTGATTGTTTAATAAATACGTATTATTGTAACCTTTATCTAGCTAAATTTTATTGTGTTGATTTAATCTAGTAATTATTTATATTTTAGTTTTTAGAATGTTCTATCTATTCTATCATTTAAAAATATACGGAGTTTTGACTGTGCGCTAAACATGACAAATAAAAGCATACTAGATAATTGCTCAAGCTGTTGCTATCAGGTTCAATGTACTGGATAGTTGGCGATTTAATCAGTCTGATTTTTAAGGTCAGTCGGCTAAGCACGTGTTTAGAGATAATTTTTTGAATATAATTAATAATTAAAAATATTTAACTTTTAATGTCGTTGTGAGCGACCGACCGGTTCGGGAGTTAACTGTTCGACAACTCAATGCATGTCTTTTACTATTCGATTAGTTTCGACTCAATTCCCGAAATATGTCTTATATTGGATAATAAGTTTAACTTAATATGAATGGACACTAGGATTATGTTTGGATCTTCCTGTGCTGACACAACCGGCCACTTATTAAATACAATTTATAGTTTCACTATTATCTGTTAATTTAACTTGCTTAATTAAATATTAAAATAAACTAACAAGTGTAAATGCAAGCCATATGTTATAGAATCTCTGAATATCTTATAAAGTTGTAAATTAATTAAATATATAATTTTTGAATAATGTTTTTAAAAACTCAAAAATATTATTATTTTTTAATTAAAGTTGTTGATTTTTATTAAATTTATTTTTCGTTCAATGTTTTACTGTACAGTAGATTTAACAGTAAAATGTTATAATGCAAAATTTTATTAAATAATTTTTGATTTTATTTTAAAGTATTAATGTAAAAATATAGTTAAAAATTATATACAGTATAAAATTTATATATTAATTTTCGTTATTATTTATAACTCCTATTGCTAAAATTGTTATTATCCTGAATTATTTAATTAAAACTTTTTAGTTTAAAATATTATACAATACAAAATCAAACTATGTTAATTTTCAATTTTTTTTTAATTTCACATTTGAGTATTTATAACACTAGCAAGAACAGTAGTACTTAATTTATTTATATAAGTTATAATGAACTAGATTGTATCAAGATTATTTAATTAACTCGAGAATAATTAATTGCACTATAGAATAAAATTATTTGCAATACGCTTTCCAATTAATTGATAAAAAGTTTTTTAAATATGCTATTTAAAAGTGATAGTTTAATTTAATTATTACAGATACAGACACAAGAATTTCACTTTTATCTACACTATTGCCAATTATTGTAAGAAATTAATTTGAAATGTAAAATCAATGCTAAAATTACAAACATACACCGCATAATGCAAACATGATATTGATACCTGATCATACTTACAAGTTAGTAGTAATGTAAAAAAATATTATCTTATTGTATATCTTAACAATCCACTTTTTAAGTTATTTTAAAAACAAATGTCTAATTTAATATTTGAGTTTATAATTATAATTAGAATTGCAAACCAATAATTGCTCTTTTCAATATTTTGCCTTGTTAATTATAATGTAAAAAGCATAATTATGAAATACTAGACCTGGCCTCAGATGAAACACCAGTAATTAATGACTAAATTATCTTTAACTATTTGATATATTTTAACAAGTATAAATTATTTAAAATAGTAATTTAACATAAAGTTTACATTACCAATATTGTTAAATAAAATAAAAATTATACAGTTTAAAGTTTGTGTGTATTCTTGTTTTTTATATCAATTAAAATATTTAATTATAACTTAGTATATAAAACGCAACAAAGAAATGATAAAATATTTGTCTTTATTATTAATACATAATATATTATCTAAAAATTCTTGATTAAAAAAAATCTAAATTAAAAATTAAAAAAAAACATTTTATTATAAATATTAAAACAAAAAGTTTTATATTATATTAAATATCTTATAATATTAAACGCAGCAAATGTTATCATGCAAAAAAAACAATTCAGTAAAAATAAAATGAATCAAAGCACACGCACACATACACAGAAAGAGACATGGCACATTATAATTATCGCACAAGATAATCGCCATAGCAAAACAAAAAATTCGAGAAATGAGCAAGGCTAATTCCAGTTCTCGAACTGCTCGAGCAGGCGCTTGGTGTTGCCGTTGCGGATGCGGCGCAACGTCTTGTACTTATCGCGAATCTCGTACAACATCTTCGACTTCTTGCCGCCGGTCTTCGGCAGCGCGTCGAGCGACGACTCGAGCTCTTTGAGCATTGCGATCGACTCGCGGTCCGACCACAGCTTCAGCTTCAGGCCGAACTCGCGCCGCAGTTCGGCCACCGTTTCCGGGCTCTCCTCCACGTCGTCCTCCCCATCCGCTAGGCTCGGGTCGCGGAACAGGCCGTTCAGCGAGCGCGGCACTCGTACCGGCTCTTCAACATGCTCATTCTCAGCATCGCCGTTTGTTCCATCATTATCATTACCATTCTCGTTTTTATGCTCGCTATTGTCGATGTTGTTGTTATTGTTTTCTTCGACTAACTTATCATGCTCATTATTATTTTCCTCCTCTTTGTTATCATGCGCATTATTTTCGCCATTTACATTTTCAACATGATTAGTTGGCTTTTCATTCGTTGTCGTTTCCGGATTTGCATGTAGCTCGTTAGTATGCATCTCGTTAGCATGCACTTCGTTAGCGGGTGGCTCGTTATCATGCATTTCGTTAGCATGTAACTCTTCATTTGTACCATGCTCCTGGCCTACTTCGCCGACACTCTGAAAGCCGCTGTAGTCTTGCTCTACATGCCGGTGCGTTTCATTATCATGCTCATAATCTGGCTCACTTATTTCGGGCTCTTCGGTTCTAGCTGGCTCATTATCAGGCTCGATCGGCGGATTAGTCTTGGTTAATTCCTGCATCACCGTCCGCCACCCATTGCCCTCGACGACAATGCTGTCGACCTGATCCTCGTCGCCGTTTGCATTTGTGTGATCTCCATTTTGATCATGTTGATTGTCGATTTTATCATTGCTTAAATCGCCATTAATTGCCGTCTTCTCCGAACCGTTTTCATGAACAGCGTTATCAGTCGTCTCTCTGTCCAAGTTTTCCATTGGGTTTTATTAATTTATTTTACGATGTACAAATAATAAAAATATTTTAATAATAATTTTTCTTAACTATTATACTTGATAAAACTAATAAACGTTCGCGAAAATAATAAAACTTTGAGCCGAACGAAATTATTTTACAATTGAATTTATTTTATTCAAGAATGATAGGAATAAAAAAAGCGAATGCTAACTTTCATTGCCTCATTTAAAGTACCTTTGAGAAGAGAAAATTAACAATATTAAATTAGATAAAATTTCAATTATTGATTAATAGCGTACGAAATACTACTTGACTTTAAAAGGCAGATATTAAGTGTAGATAATTTTATTGCTTACTTGGTTTAGCAGGGTATTATTTTTATGTTGTAATAATTCGTATTAAATTGTAATTGATTTTTAATTTCATTTTAAGCTATGTAAAAATATTGCTAGATATTATTTCTAAATGTTTACCGTTGAGCTTGGTATTTAGATTAATTATAATTTATTATGTACGCGAGCAAGCGAGTTAATGTAATATATTTGTAAATAAGTGTTAGTAACATGCTAATATTTAAATCACCCCTTCCCTTGGTTTATTCAAAGTTTTTAGATAAGATTAAATATATATGTTTTTGTCTTATTATTAAAAAGCATTTTTTGTTTTCCAATTATTCCTCTATTCTCTTACATATTTACCGCTAAATAAATAGCGATTTATTGTTTGAATTGCAAAAAATATTGTTTGGATTTTGTCGTAATTACGTCAATCGACCTGTTGATCAAATTAACATTCTCCTTCTTTTATTGCATGCGTCTTTTTTTATGTGTAGGCAGTCTTATAAGTATTGTATTACACTTTATAATTGAAATTAAAATTTTTATCTATTCTTAAAACGTCTATTAACCACCTTGGGCCGCTTATGAGCATGATTAGATTAGCATTGTCTATTTCTCCAATAATGTTCATAAGCTAGTTTAATATTTTTCAACAAATAAATAATTCGAAGATGTTGCTAAGAATATTTAATATAAATATGGTTTATTTATTATTAAAACGATACTAGTACACGATTTTATAATTCTAAAATTAATAAATAATAAACTTGATAAACTATTGAGCAGTATTATTAAGCAATCATTTTGCAACACTGATAATTTAGCACAATTTAATTAAACTTATGAATAATCTGATTAATATTTATAACTTAATTGTTTAATTGTTTATTTAAACTTGAATAAAAAGTAAAATAATTTTTGAAAAATAAAAATAAATAGAAAACAAAATAATTTTCATTTAAATAACTAATTTCACACAAAAACTCAATTATAATAATTAATAAATTATTTAATTAAAAAATCTATAACTAGTTTGAGTCCTAAAACAATTAAAAATAAAAATAAACTTGTATAATTAAAATTTTAATTTAATTAGTTAACTTCAAAGAAGAAAAGCGAACTGGTTATTAACCTTGCTCATTCAATTCGAACAGAAGCAGACGTGACATAAATGAAGAGCCGATTCGTATCGGCGAGAAAAATAAAATAGCAATTCCTTAATTGACATTTAGCTAATTATAAGTGCGATAAAATAATCAATAATAATCAAGTCTACACAGTATAAACTGTACAGTATATAACGCAGTATACAGTATAAAAAACGCAATCCTGCGAACTGTGATATTAATAATAATTATAAAGCGATTTAAACGCAAATATTTATACCTCTTATCGATTTTATGACTAATTAATCACAAGTTTTTCTTATTTCTCTTAAAAACTGCATAATAATTATGTTTGAATTTCAAGCGTAAAATATAAATTGAATTTAGCATAGTCTCTTTTTGCCAAAGATGAGCTGTAAAAATTTTAGAATCATATTTATAAAAATGACAATAATTTTCGTATTTATGTAATAAATAAACTCTTGTTTTTAGAGCGCAAAACCAATAGACATGTTTAAAACATTTTAAAATTAATTTATCATTATAAATTCGATTAGCGAGAAAATAATTGTGTGTGCAAAACAATAATATTTATAATTCTTTTTTTATTTATTCATACAGTATAAACATTCGCCGTAAAACAGTGTAATTTCTTGTAAGTAAATGATAATTAGTTTTCAATTGCACTAGAGAAAATACTTTTCAAAAACGTACATGCCAGGAATCTGTAAAATTACGCTAGATAAAAAGCGAAAAGAATGCGATAACAAAGAGACAACAAAAAGATACATTTAAAAAAATTTCAGCAATGCGCTTATTTATCTAACAAGCAGCAATTAATTAGCAAGCAAAAATGTTGAAAAACAAACATGACTAAACAAAAACATTTACTCATTTATATCACAAAACGTCACACAAACAAAATGTTACCATGTAAAAATGTAAACATAATTTAGTATTTTTTGAAACAATTAAATAAATAGACAATAGTTATAGCAGAGATTTTAGCGTGTTCATTCAGATAACTTAAAAAAAAGACAATTGCTAAAATAATTTAAGCATTATATCACAAAAAACATCACAACATGAAAAAAATGGTAAAATTTAAACAAGCAAAAAGTTCAAAAACAAAAATCAAATAAATAGGCAAAAAATTTCGCAACGCACGATTTTATCCAGACAGATTTCATTTCTTAAAGACAATTGGTAAAATTATTTAGCATTTCAAAAAAAGTACAGTCTAAAATCCGAAACGAGCCGGTCTATTTGGCCTGGAACCGCTCCATCAGACTCCTGGTGTTGCCCTTCCGGATCTGACGGAGCGTTTTGAACTTATCCTTACTGTCGACGACCGGGACGTCGACGGTGGGCGGGCCGCCGGCGCCGGCACCCGAAGTATGTTTGTTCCAGTGCTGCAGTTTGGTCTGGAAGCCGATTATCTCTTTCAGGTTATCCAACTCCTCGTCCTCCTCAGCATCCAGTTCCTGCTGACTCTGGCGCTGATGGTCGCCGTTATGCTTGACCTCCTCGTGCGCGACCTCCTTGTGCTCCGAGTGAATCTCATTATGATTGCTGTCCAGGTATTCGTGTTTTAGACTCTCCTTGCGCTCGTGTCCATCATGTTCCTTCTCGTAGTGGTGCTCGACGTGCTGGATCTCGTGCTGGTGCTCGACGTGGCCGTGTTCGCCATGCTCGTTCTCGTGCGGCGCCGACGCGACCGAAAACGTGGCCAAACTCTCCTTGAACTCGGCTTCGCTGACGGGTTCGTACGGCTCGTCCGGTCGCGACAGGTACTCCTGTTCGCGCTCTTCGATGTCGTCGATTTCGTCGTCTCGGCGCTCGTCCGAGTGGACGGTGCGCTCGCCGGCCGTCGGCGTGAAGGACGAGAGCTCGTCGTCGATGACGTTACTAAGCCGATTGATCACGTGGTTCTCCTCGAACTTCATAAAACTTTCGGCGGTGTTGTGCACCACGGGATGCTGGTGCTCGTCGTGCTGGTGTTCCTCGTGCCGGGCCTCTTCACGATGATGCTCATCATGCTTAGGTTCCTCGTGCTGGTGCTCATCATGCTTATTTTCTTCATGATGGCCCTCGTGCTGGTGCTCCTCATGTTTAGCTACCTCGTGATGGCTCTCGTGCTGGTGCTCTTCGTGCTTAGCCTCCTCGTGGTGGTGCTGCTGCTCGGGCTGGTGTTCCTCGTGCTGGTGCTCGTTGTGTTTGGTCTCCTCGTGCCGGTGCTCTTCACTCGACTCGGGAATGTTCTCCAGTCCATCGTCGCTATAGTGGACGGACTTTTGCACTGCCGGTTCGTGCGCTTCATGCGCGCCGTTACCCGAGTGGCCCGAATGGCCGTCGCTGTGCACCTGAGTCTCGTGTGTCTCGGAAACGCCGTTTACTTTCTCTGATTCCATTGTCTTCTCAATGAGTGCTTCTTCTTCGCGGAACTGGTCGTCAGTAATGAATACTTTGTTTAATATATAAGTTATGAAACTTATTGAGAAAAATAGCATTCAATTCAAAAGATCTGATTGAATACACAGTTCGTTTTTTGAAGTACGACTTTTCCGCTGGAATTACGCGACGAAACTATCGATTAGAATTTGTTCTGTACACTAGTTTGTCGCTGAATTTGTCTCTGTTTTATGACATTTAAGCAGTATAATTTAATCTGATTTAAAATTATTATTATTATATTATTATGTTTTAGTGTTACGAATAATTTGAAGTGAAATTAATTGCTTATGAATACGATTCGCACTTTTTCAGCCAATTATTTCATCTCAAGTTTTTCTCCTTTTTTGTACACTGCGACGTTTTCACTTCTTATCAAGTATGATTTTCTTTCTTCACTTGAAACTGTCGTTTTATTTATATTATTATTTAGTTTTCAATTGGATTTTACTTTTTTCTCTCTACTTATCTCATAATAAAACAATAGTCTTCTCGTAGTTATTGTATTAATAAAAATTTTAACATTGATAACACTTTTATCACTAGTCTTTTTGGCCACTTTTTTGCTGCATTGGAACTTGATAACAGAATTTTTGCGTTGCAATAAATATCTCGCTTTGATTTCACAGTCAATCAACAATTTGTTACAGTATAAGTTTTACTGTAGAATGTTTGCAAACAAATATCAAAACACTTTTCAAACCACAATATATTAGAAGTTATTTGTTTAGTATTAACCGATTTATCGATTCATTTGAAATAAAGTAACAAATTTTTTTCAGATACTATTATCTGCACAGAAATTAAATCGCATTTAAAATTTATACATTTTAAACGCAAGTATCTATTTTAGATTGCAATTCGAGTCAAGGCTTTTTTTGCCCGAATACATTATTATACATTATAAAACTAATAATAAAAAAAGAGTTATTAAAAAAAAGAATTTTCGTTATTAGAAAAAAGTTGTTTAAACAGATAACTCCTCTCCAGTCGTCGTCATTGCCGTTTGACACACATATACCGACAATTAAAATGCGAGAAAATATACGTTTTTCTTAACAAAAAACAAATCACAAATATCTTAACAAAACAATAAAATATTTAGCATTTCTTGCAATCATCAACAAAAATAATAATCGAAATAATTATTTTCAAACAAAAGTCGCAAAAATAGCGACTTTTTTAACTGTAATTATTTGAACGCAAAAAGATGTGAAACAAGTTATGACTGATTTTCTCGTTTTTCGTTATCGAAAAACACACACAAAATGATTGACAATTGATAGTTAAGTTAAGACAAAAATCCAGTAAATCTTTTTGTCGTTACTATGTTTGGGTGAATTTTTACGAGACGTTGAATGCCGTTTCACTCGTACGATAATTGAGCATGCATAATAGCGAAGACGCGTCAGACTCCTCTGCTAAACTAGTTTTCGGGTGTACACTGTATAGTTAACTTAGTCTGTAAACCTAAATAAACAAAAGTAAATACTTTTTATTTCCCCGCAAATTCGGTCTTTGCACAATTGGCATTTTTTAGCATGACTCATTATTGGCATAATCTGTCGCTTGTAATGTGCTCCTAACCCTTATTAGCTAGTTCCGAGTGAAAATGATGATGTGTAAAATGCGATTTTTAAGGAAGTAGTTGTGAGGTAAATAATTTAATGCTTAATTTTTTTTGCAACAGAAAAATTCCGTCTACTTCTAGCATGCTTAATGTTTTATTTATAATTTATAAATAAGAGTGTTTAAATATTTTTAATTAACTTGTACGTATTTTTCCCCAAAAATTATACGTTGAACTAAAATAATTTCCCAATCAATACGTTTGCGTAACAATTGATGTGATAATTGATTTATTATTATTATGTTATTAACCTTAATTATACATGATTGTATTTAAAAAACAATAAATATAAAAGAATAATCAATTGCTTTTTCTACATACTGGAAATAAATTTATGATGATAGTAATTGCCTGGTTTATTCTACGGATATCTTGAGCAATAACCGCAGTGTTGGCAATTTTAAGCTTGCATAATTCTTAAACTCAATAATTTAAAAGTTATTTTAGAAATTAATTTCTTGTTTACCGATTGTACAGTATTTTTGAATTTATAAGTATAATTTTGTGACGCATTCTTGGTTAATTTAAAAGTATAAATATATAGTTTAAAACTGCACATGACTAAATTAAATCAAATAACTAAAATTGACTTATTAATAGATTTTAAAATGTAATATCTTAAAAAATAACTAATCTATACATCAATCAAAATATTAAGGTTATTTTTTGGAAAAATAAACTACAAATATTAGTAAGAATAAATATTATATTCAGTATATTGTAATAAATACACAGTATTTAAATTTCATCAAAACAAATTAAGTTATTAAATAGAAACAATTATAATTAAATCATCAGGGTAAACTTAGCAAAGAGTAAATTATTACGGCAAATTTACATAAGATCAAATTGATTGCATCAATTACACTGTATTGAGACGCACGAAAATAGCTACAGTATTACACACATGATAAATTTAACGATTATTTGTGACAAATTGATTCATTGTGCAAATCATCGTAGATATAGAGGTATTTTACTACTGCTGATTTTATCGCTACTTTAATTTTTGAAAAGTGCTTTTTAAACTGTGCAAATATGTGACTAAAAACAATAAGATAAAAAAGTTAAACATGTATTTATTGTTAAACGAGTGTACTATACACTAAATGTGAAATAAACGTGTTTAAATATTTTTGTTGAGAGGTAATTTTTTCGGAGAACTAAACCGAATATTTCTGACTGTTCAAATTAGATTGAATTGATGTGTAAAACTAGCATGTTAGGAGACAATGTACTTTTTCCACAGATAGTCGCACTCGTACTTAAAGCCGGTGCTGAAGTCGGTTGCCGTGAAATAGCGTTTCGTGAACTCGAAGTACGGATTAATCACTTTGTCGTCGATTTTGTAGTAGTTTTGCCAATCGATGCCCTCTTGAGGTGGTGGACGTCTATGAAATGAACATAATAGATATTTTTAACTATTTAATCAGTAGCACTACTCCTCTACTGTAACAGTATTAGTTTATAAATAGCATGTAAATAATTTTTATATAGTTATTAAATAAATTAGTTATATAGTATTTAAAAATATTTATCATACAATTATTAAGAGAATAAATTAATTAAAATGTAACAAATCACATTATCTGAATTGTAACTATATTAAATTTTAGTACGGTTTTAAAACACTATCTTAATAGCAATGTAAATAGAATATAATTACAATGCATAACGAAAAATAAATAAAATTGCTAGTCTAAAATACTTCACAACTCAGTAATAATTAAAATTTAAACAAGTTAAACTTAAGTCTTATATTCAACAAATTAATATTAATAACAAAACAAAAAAGTTAAAACAAATGAGCAATACACAAAATAATAATAACATGATAAACAAAATCCATACCCAAACCGCGCGAAATGCCCGATAGTCTGCATCGCATTCATCGAAACGCGTTTCTCATTCAGCGCGTCATCGGTGGCCGCGTTCAGCGCCGGACGGAACGGCGCGCCGAACACGAAGTCGACGTCAATGCCGTGATCGGAGCCGTGCCACGTGGCCGCGTACTTCGCCGACCAGACATACTGCCAGACGCGGGCGTTGTCCGGGTCGGCGGCGTACAGGCGCTGCGCGAACAGCAGCGTCGGGCAGGTACGTATGAAATCACCAAGCGCAACGCCAATGGCGCGCCGAATGAGCGCCTGATCTGTGTCGGGCAGGTGCGCGACGTACAGCCGATAGACGTCGTCCGCGGCTATACTCGCGTTCGGGAAAAAGCGGCGAAAAATGTTGGCCAACTCGAGCCGCGCCTCGGCTTTAGTGATGTTGGCCGGGCTGGTAGTGGAATACCGGTTCGAGTCGATGAGCGAGGTGAGCATGTACGAGCCGTCGTCGACGCTGGTGCCGGCGAGCACCCGGGCGTCGCGCTTGAAGTCGCCGCGCTGTAGCATTTCGGCGGCCGCGCGCGGCACGAACTCGTCGCCGATCACGACAAACGGCTTAACGATATTAATGTCGGTTTTGTAGCGCTTGTCGAACGAGCTTTCGATCAGTTTCTCGGCGTTGATGGCGCGCATGCACTCGACCGACCCGTTCCGAAAGTCGCGTTCGCACCCGAAGTCTTCGGCGATGTTCGACCACATTTGTGCGGCTTCGGCGCTCGTCTTGTAGAGGCCGTCGGTGAGCGCCGCGCCCGACATCATCACTGCGTTGCGGAATAGGTTGCGCGTTATGGGGGAGAGTAGGTGTAGGCTTACCGACTGACTGCCCGCCCCTTCGCCTACATGTTAGTAATCGAATTTATAAATTAGCTAGTTTATTTTTAAAATCTATATATTAATTATTTATAAATAATTACTTATAAACTTTTTAGCATTTTATATAATAGGTTATATTATTTTACTTATTATGTATTTGCAAAGAATAAAAGTTTCTATATTTTTGCTCTTGTTACAATATAAACTTATACTAAATTGAATCTCTTTAGATTTTTAATTTAAACTTAAATATATTTGACTTTTAATTGTTTGTACAAAATAACAAAATAACTTTATTTAATTCGTATGATATGTTTAAATATTATGAATGTTTTGTTACTTAAAAATAGTTATTTAAGTAAATCGTTATTGCAACTTAAACAGTTTAAATTATATTTAATTACCTTTATTTATTTAAACTTTTATAAACTGTTTATCTTATAATTTAGAAACTATTTAAACAAGTAAACGCTGCTTAAATTAAATAAAAACATATTATAACTGCATTTATAAAGTATATTATTTGAGTATAAATAGAAACACTAAAATTTTAAAAGTTTAACACTAAAATTGACATGTTAAGTTTCAATTAAAAAAAACTGAAACTATAGTTAGTAAAAATACACATATAAGTTAATAAAAAAGAGCAATTATTAACTTTTATGATTAAAAAGTATAATTATTTACTGTAAACTTTATACTGTATGGTGTATTTGAGTTTTTAACAGTTTAAAATAAAATTAATAAATAAAATAAATTATAAACAAACTAATTTTAAACATTTAGTTGGTGCCTAGTTGAAATCTTTAGACTTAATACTATAACTATTTAATATTGTAAAAGACGTACCGATAATAGTGATGCGGTTGGGATCGCCACCAAAATAGACGACATTCTCGTTGACCCACTTGAGCGCCAGCGCCTGATCCCACAAACCCATATTGCCGGGCGCGTCATCCGAGCCCACGTACATAAACCCGAACCACCCGAGCCGGTAGTTGAACGTCACCACAACCACATCGGCCTTAGCCGCGAGCACCTCCCCATCGGTCTGTTCCGTATTGGCGGCACCGGCATAGAAACTACCGCCGTGTATCCAGAAGAGCACCGGCTTTAGCTCCGGTGCTGTCGGCGTTAATTGTGGCGCATCTACCGGCGCCGGCGACCAGATGTTCAAATACAGACAGTCTTCGCTGAAGTTCGTGCCGTTCAGCAGCGGCCGGAACACCGTCTGCACGACTGCCGGTAGTTGTTTGCAGGCGTTCGGCCACTTGACGGCGTCGACGGCCGCGTCGTACTGCGCGATCGGCACCGGTTTGCGGAATCGGAGTGCGCCGACCGGCGGCTGCGCGTACGGTATGCCGAGGAATGTGTTGACTTTGCGGCCGTCGATGCGTTTGCTTAAACCGCGGAATTGTTTCGGTTTCACGTATATGTCTACCGAATTGTCCCCGTTTTTCGGTGTTTCGACCGCTAGTCCGATAGCGGCCAAGAGTGTTGCCGCTAAATTAAGCTTGATTATAAATAACATAGTAGCGAAATACTCCTTCTATTATTGTTTTAACAAGATAAAATTACAGGATAACTAAGTTATTATGGTATTATTACACTGTATTATTTTAGCAAAATACGGTTAAATTATTGCTATTTAACTGCACTGTATTATTTTTAGCAAGATACAATTATGACGAAAGTATCAAGAAGTTTTATTTCACCGTACTATTGTAGCAAGATAAAATTTTTTCACAAAGTATTCTGATGTTTGTCTGACTTTAACTGCGTCTGACAATTGACTTACATTTGCTTAGTTTTTATAAACAGTTTTCAGACAAAATGTTTTTCTTTTTGCGAAATGTTTGCTAGTTTTAAACAGTGTACTTTTTTTTGTTCAATGCATACAATAATATTTATGTTAAGAAACATATCTTGTTTATATTGCACAAATTCTTGAAATGCCTAAAAATGTTTTTAGATGTTTACATGATGATTTAGTTCGAGCACTATTTTAAACACTCGTGCAATTATAACTAGTAACTAGTTTTATTTAGCATGAATAATTATAAGTTAATGTACTTTGTAAATTAATAAAACATTTTAATATAAATAATTACATATAACATTGAATTTAGCCATTCAATGGTGTATTCTTAAATTAGATAAATATGCAACTTAAATTTATATAATATTGTATAACGTTACAGTATATTTTATGCATTACTAAATTATAAATATTATAGTTTACTTCATGTTTGATTTTGAAATGTTTTTATTATGATATATTAAGTAACTAACTATCAAAATTTTATTTACTTAAGTTACATTTAAAAAAATTAAGCTACATAATTTTAAGATATACGAAATTTTAAACTTATTAATAACAAATTAATTTGCGGAACTCGTAAATATATGCATGTTTATGAAAATAAAATGATCAAATATTAATGTAAATATTGCTTTCGTCATGAAATTAATCTATTAATGTAACGTTTAAAAATAGTTATTGCAAAATTATATAAGCAAACAACATAACAAAACTAATAGTTTTATTAATTGTGAGCAGTGTACTTTTTACAGTGCATATATTTATATTATTATAAAATTTATAATATAGAGTATTAACAAAATGTTCAATAAGCAAATAAAATTATATTGAATATCAAATAAAATAAATATTTTTTTATAAAACATTAAAAATTATGTTTTGCGATATTTACTCTTGTTTATTTTTGCCGTTTATGTAAAATATTTCAATTTATTACAATTTATTCAAATAATATGTTTTTTAAAATAAACACGCAGTTAGTATACTTGTTCTACATAATTAAACATACAAAAAATTGTAACTGTATAAATTATACAACTATTAATATGTATAGAATAAATTTAAGAAAACAATTGCCGCTATCCCTGGCTATCCCGTCGGCGGCGAATCAATTGTTTCGAATCGGTTTGAGTGGCGATACTGACCGCTCGAAGCGAGCGTTTCTACACAAACCGATTCTCGTATTTACTGTAATATTTATACAGTTTATAAAATACTTAATGTGTTTAGCGACGTATGATAACAACTCATATCTATTGACAATATTCGGCGATTTTTCGCATTACTTTGGAATGAGAATACATTATAACCTAATTATGGCTTTGATTTCGATATTCTGTTTGAGTTCGCAATTCATGTATTGCTATAACAACAGAATTGGTATTAAACCGACATTTCTCGCAGTGTTTGAAGTGATGGCGGGTTTGCGACCGCCTATTGATGTCGGTATTAGAGATGAGAAAATTGTGAAGATTTTATTGCGTAAAACAAAATTAATTTTGCAATGTATAAAATTCAACAACACGTATATCATTCCAATGGCGGCGACTGTAACCCTATTCCCGGGTGTGTTCAGTCAAACCTTATTCGAATCGCTAGTATTCCTAATACCGAATGTAATGTTTCGAATGCTTTACTGTTACCATATTTATAATTTAATAATTTACCAAGTTGCTTACTTCTATTTATTATGCTACTATTTAAAAATAAAATTAGTGTTGTTTAACAAAGCACTACTAGATGATTGTTTTAAAATTAATCTTGGCAATTTGCGCTATATTGATTCGGTGTACCGTGAAATTAACGAATATAATCTTGCTTATTGGGCGAAATTCTTGTTAATATTTTGGGTTATTTTTGGAACAATTGTTGTTTTATTTTTATTTGTAATTATTTTTATTCCGCTTTTGTTATTTTATAAATTGGTATTTATATACGTGCTAATATTATTCACCTCGCTCTTTTTATTCGTGATATTTACGGCGGCGGCGATTAACGCCGAAGCGAATACAACGTATAAATTGTTGAACAGTTTTCGACGCAAATATTTAGTAAATGTTTGCGCAAAAAGTCGTTTCAATCAAATAATGATAATTTTTAAAGTAAGATTAATTCGTACATAATAAAAACACAATACGCATTATAACGTTTCTTTTACAGTTGCAAACACTTATCGAACGAATTGCTCAAAAAAGAGTCGGATTTTCGTGTTATTCGTTGTTTACTATCAATTATTTTTGTTGTTATGAAGTAAGTTATGTAGGGATTGCTTGATAAACATTAAGTTATACAGTTTAATATATCAAGTTTATAAATATTTTACTAAATACTGTATATAACTAATACGAAATTTATTCATTACAGATATTTTCGTATCAATCAATGTTATTTCTTAAAGTAATTCAACTTTCAAATATAATAATATACAGTATAAAGTAATAAAAAATAATGTGATGTTATATAGAATGTAATTTTATTGTCGTAAATATAGTTGTAATTTAGAATTAATCTGTCTTATTTGAATAAAGTAGAGTTTAAGAATCATAATTGTTAACATAATTGTAATTATTGTTTACAAATAGTAAAGTAATTTGTTATTATATTTAGATGATTTTTAGAACAAAATTTGTATAAAAGTTCAGTTAACTTGTATCTGTTGTAATATTTTTAAAAGATTAACTTGCTATTTTTGCTACAATAAAAAAATAAAAAATAAAATGTTGTGTAAATTATTATAATTTGAATTTGGCCTGTACAGTAGCATTAAAATGTTAAAAAAATATTTACTGTGTACTATTTAAACTGGATAAAAATACAATTACATCTATGTTGTATTAATTTTATACTTGGTTAGTTTTTAAAAATAATATTGCATTCTAATAATTTAACAGTCATTAATTATTTTATGCTTGTTTTTAAAATGTTTTTAAGCAATTCTGTTTTAACTAAACTTTGAACTTTGCAAAGTAACTTCAAACTACATACAGTATGAAATAGTTATGTCAAATAAATTAAGCAAGATAATTACAGCTGAAAATTAGAAGTTGCAGTCAATTATAACACGAAAAAAACAAAAACATTTATTTTTATCGCAAAACATAAGGAATAAGTTAATCAATGAAACACTATTAAGATGTTTAGGTATAATGCTCAAATGTTAAAAAATTGTTTGTTTTTTTGGACATAATATAATCAAGCATTATTACAAAACTAATTGCTATTTAATTATGCATATTTATCAATAAAGTTTATTTAAAGTTAATATATCTCTATTTTGTTTTTGATATAATAATATTCTTGGTTATATTAATTAAATGCTATTACTGTATTATTTTATCGTATTTACTTACCTATACCAATTAAATTAATCAATTTAACATGCAATTATTTTATTTTTATTTAAATCAATATATTTAAAATATAATGTATACACTTTAGTATATCATTATACGCCATTTACATTTTATATTAAATATTTGCGTTCAAAGTTAACATAAAATTAAATAGTCTATTTTGTAATATTACTAATATAAAAAGATGCACAAAACGTGGCCCGGCGCTACTGTACCATGTAGTTTTAATTACATACATACATAGAAAGTGGCACCGGGCCACTTTTCATTAATCTATATTAGTAATTCCAATATAAATAAAATAATTTTGCATATCATAAAATTAATTCTATAAATAATATTGCTAATAAAACTTACTGGAGCAACTGTTCTTTCATTATATAATTAAACTATGCACTGTAATTATTTTACACATTAACCTAAACAATGCAAACTAACTGTACTATTAGAACGCAGACACAAGCGATGAAATCAAGTGCCGCGCGTATGGCCTGCGAAGGCCCGGTAGTCCCGAAAGCCGTCGTCCACTCCATCGATAGCACCGGCAGTACTCATGCGGTCAGCGGTCGACGAGTTGTAACCGACAGTCAACGCAATCATTGGATTCCTGTGGGGAACAGGAATTCCGCGAAACGCGGTTCCCGTATAGACTTCCAAACGCTTTCGTATGACATGTGCTGTGAGTTTCCCGAAGTCCGCAAAACTCCAATACCTTCGGACTCGCCTTCGGGTGCCATCTATTTCGGGTGCGACGTCCGGGTGTTCGCTTCCATTCACTTTAATTTTTAATTGTTTATTGATAAAGTAAAATTTTCAATCATGCTAATTTTCGAGCTTGCAATTAACTTATTTTACAATTAACATTTATAATTAGCATTGCACTTTTTTATCATACAACTATTTACAGACTATTTACTAATCTTTTATATAATTAATTTTTAAATTTTATAATGATTAAAAAGTTCTTAACTTACATGAAATAAAATAATTTAGAACATAATATAAATATAAATTTTATAAATAATTATAGAGGTTTATTGTAAAATAATTTAATAGCAAGAGCAAAATTTAACATAATCGGAAATCTTACATGCTAGTTACTAATTACGGCGTGGGTGTCCTCCCGGGTTGTGCGCGCCGTTACTCAAATTATCAGTCGTTATGCTGTCAGTGATTGCCGACAACTGAAGCGATTGCCGCCCGAAGTGAGCACCAGAAGAGTGAACGTAATCCGCAATCAGAAGATTAGAATTCATTTTAGTTTAACTTCGACTCGAATTTTGCCACAAAATGTCACTAAATATTAGACGCGAAGTGATTGTCTTTCGGATCTGATTATACGGTTTGAGTGAAAATCACTTCTATTTATAGCTTTTGTTTGCATTCTATTACCAAAACTACTGACAAATTGTTTGTTATTTTAAGTTTTCATTAATTATGCGATTATTTTTGAATTAACTTATTGTGAATTGTAAACACATATTTTTATACAGTGTAAAAATACACATTAATTTATATGTCTAGTCTTAAATTTATTGCCTTATTGTTATTGCAAGAATAATAGTGTCGCAAATATTTTTGCGTGTTTATTTAAATAAATTGTGCATGCAACAAGTTTTTGTCTTATTTAAAAGCAGCATAAAATATTTTACTGTTTAAAATCTAGAAATTCTGTATAATTTCTAATGTATAATTCAAATTTAAAACATTTTTCCGCAGTTATTGTTCTGGGCTATTAATGTAGTATAAATAAGTACTGTAGTTAAATTATACTATGAACAATAAATTTTGCAACGATATTATTTTAATATTTTAATAAATTCAAACATATTTTAAGCTCTTGCAATTAGTACTGTATTATGTTTACAGTAAAGCTATTTATAATGTTTAATTGTAAATTATTGTGATATTATAATAACATATTATTTTTATTTTAATATATGGTTAGTACAAATATGAAACAAATAAATTATAATTACTTTTAATTGTTTTCGTTGTTATAAAGTAAGTTATATAAAAATTGCACTTAATAAACATCTTAATTTTTAATTTATAAAGTTAAGTTACAATGCTATTTTGTGTAATGCAGTCACATTTAGTGTTTAAAGTTTAGTTTTAATCCAAAATTAATACTTTGTAAATATTTATCCTTTAGTCTGTATTAACTTATTTTATGAAAATTATTCAGCCTTCAAAAATTAAATAGTTTATGATTACCGAGTCTAAAAATCGCTTTAATCTAATTTTTGTTCTTATTATTATTCTTTCTTACTTTAAACCTGAGTAAGCTGATTTGTATACTGAAATTATTTCAACTTTTAATTTATAATTCTTAATTAACTATTCAAGTGTATAATAATTTAATTTGTTACATATTACTATTACTATTTTTCATTATAGTTTTCAAAATTACTATACGTTCAAACACGTTTAGTTTAATTTATACAAGGTTATTGTGTAAAATAGTAATTTGTAATGAATTAAATAATTATACACTTAAATAGTTAATTAAGAATTGTAAATTAACAGTTGAAATAATTTCACAATAAAAATCATCTTAATCAAGTATAAAGTAAGGAAGAATAATAATAAGAACAAAAATTATATTAAAGCGATTTTTAGACTCGGTATTTATGATTCAATAAAATAAATTTTAATACATGGTTGTTCTGTTTCTGAAATTATTTATATTTAACAGCAAGACACAAGTTTGTAAATAAAAATTACTGTAAAATATTAATAAAAATATATAATAAAATTTTACTAAATAAAGTTATTATACAATATAATAAGGTAAATTTACATGTTTTATTTTATTTTACTTAAAATATTATGTTGTTTGCCTTTGCGTAAGTTATTAAGTAATTATTAATATGTCACTACAATGTTACTAATTAAGATTTATATTATTAAAATTAATTTACTTCTACAACAATAAAATTATCACAAATTAATAAGTTAGTATTATTAAAAATACATGGTCATTTTATATCATTACAAAACAATTTGCTAATAGTTTATTTTTATTAATTTAATACATTTGGAAAAATTTAAAAATAATCTTGCCAGTAATATACCTGTATACCTGTTTATTGTTAATAATTTATAAACATTACCATAATTAAATAAACGATATTTATATACATGTACAGTAAAATATAATAGTGTGTGTACAAGTATAAATTAATCATATAAATTTTTTTTTATAGAAACCATTTACAGGTATTTAGTATGTTTATTAAACATAAAATTATACTACTATTTATAATCAACTTGTTGAGATCTACACTGTTTACTTATAATAACTGCTTAAAATAAAGTTAAGCATGTTTAATTTTATTGAATGTTTAAACGCAAACTTCACTGCAATCGCGAAAGCGTTGCTTTGGTTTCATCGCATTCTCGGCATAACATTCGGTGGACTCGACGTCGACTCCAATGGCGTATTGACTGTCAATCAGTTCTACAAATACTACGGTTATGTTCTTACCATGCTCATATTTGGAGCAGTATTTTCTGTTAACATTGCATCCTTTATTGATCCACAAATTGTACTTAAATTATCCCGCTTTAATTTTGCCAATCAAAAGATCATGACATATTTGTTTGTATCGCTAAATTTGTTTTACAACATGCTAAATTTCTATATCATGTATTTTATTAACCGAAACGGTTATAATATTTTAAATATGTTTGTCAAAAATTTTAGCGTGATACTGAAATTTGAAGTTACAGTCAAAATTATTGTAATTTTTTTGATTTGGCTATTTTATGTTATCATGATGTTTTTTATATCGTTGATATCGGTACTTTCACATTATAGTCACATGGCATTTATGTGTTTTCTAATTTACCAAGTTCCATTAATCGTATATTGGTCACTACATACTTTACTATGCATTATGTCGACGATTTCGGCTAATTATCTTGATAAATTCCATTCTGCTATGGAGTCATTATTCATGCAAACATGTAAAATTTATATTTTTATATTCTATTTTTAAACCAATATAATACTTGATTAAATATTAAAATTATACTAAAATAGCTGAATTAAATAAAAGGGATAAATATATTGGATTGTCCCACAGCTGTTGACACCATAATATAATAATTTATAAACAATATAAAAAGCATAGATTCTAATTAAAAGTAGAATATTTCAAAATTTTATCTGAAAGTATATTGGTTAAAGAATATTTCATGTTAAGGACCAACAAAAATATACTGTGTAGTTATAGCACAAATAACCAAACAATATTGCAGAAAAATTGCGCTTAGATTTTAAAAAATGACAAAGCAATTTATTCATTAAACAATATATTCGCCGTTAATGATCATTATTAAAAATTTGTAGCCAGGTAGTTGATTGTTTAATATATTTAGGTATGGTATATTTATAGGCAATTATAAGACTTGGAGATGACTTTAAGGTAAATTTAATACAAATAACTTTATAGCAATAGCAGGGTTAAACCTTAAATAGGTTTTTGATGAATTTATTACAGCATTTTAGTCTAGATAAAACAATATTTAATTTTTATAAAGAAAATTGTTTATGTGCAAAATTTAGAGGTTTGGTTGTCATATTAATATTATCATACAATAAAGTATTGCTATACAAGGGTGACAAGATATCTGGGACAAACCAATACATAATATACATATAATACTCATTTATAGTTTTACAAATAATAAATATATAAATATAAAAACTTAGTATTGTAAATATTACATGATAAAAAGTGTTTGTTTAGCTCAAGTAAGTTATTAGCAATTTATAAATTAGCAGTAAATTAGTTTTAAGCCTTATATAAAGCATAGTTTTTAAAATATATTTAATTGTACTTGTTTTTACATTTTAAATCTAGTAATATATAACGACAAATAATCTACAAACATTTTACTCAAATCTAGCATGCATCTTTGTTGATAACAATACATATTACTACTGTTTACGACAAAATCGGCAAAACTATCTCCGAATTCGCGACACAATAGCAGCGCTCGACTCACAACTGGCGTACATACGAGTGGCCAATACGGCGATTGCTTTCTATGCGATTATGTTTTGCATCTATGTGTTGGTACATCTCACGCAAGGTTCTACCTTGATGCAATTTGCCATTTTAGATATCGTGTTTACAGCTGTATTAATCGGCGAATTTATAATCAGTTGCTTTATCTGCGGTTCAGTTCCGACAAACGCCGCGAAAGTATTGGCACTTTTGGACCGCTTTTCGGC
>JAQIXC010000499.1:0-25255 GCA_034697605.1 Metabelba pulverosa | reverse complement strand
GAGAGAGAGAGAGAGAGAGAGAGAGAGACCAAGTGAAATCCAATCAAATCTAAAATTCATTCATTTTTAAGTGTCTTCTCAATGAGAAATATATATACGATATATAAGTATTAGACTTAAAAGAAATTAATCTAAAAGTCGTTTCGATTGAACGGCAGAACTGACTGAACATAAAATCTTCGACTGAAGAACCGACTGAACGGCGAAAAAGTAAATCTCATTTTTCGATACGACGTAGTCCTCACTCCTCACACCCAAACATAAAACTTTTCAACTATTGTGGTCTCTCTCTCTCTCTCTCTCTCTCTCTCTCTCTCTCTCTCTCTCTCTCTCTCTCTCCAAGACTTCCCAATTTTTATGTACTGTATATTCAAAAGATAGTTATGATGTTAAGCATCGGCAGAAAAAAGACATCAATTCACTTAAGGTGTGCCTCTATTTCGTAGATCTATGACTAATACTCATTCATATCTTATTTGTATATATCGTACACCAAATGCTTTAAAATATATACTATTTTTTACAAATAAGTGTATTATTATGGCATTTATGAGATAAAAATCAATAAATATTTCGCTTTTTGCGAACATTTGCGAGAAATTAATTAGAATTCAATGGAAAAGCTTTGTTTGGCAGCACTGCCGGAGTGAAGAGCGAACTACGAGAGCGACCGTAACGAGCGATTCAGTACTTCCAGGCATTGGTTTAGGCATTGGTTAGGCTTTCGAAACGCATAGACGAGAGGAACAGAACTGAGATTTGTTTAGTTGTGTTTGCGATTCGAGATTAGAATAATCGATAAGTGATTTCTGTTGGACACACGAGTCGTGTAGAGTATGTCGCGAATGTCGTGTCAGTCGTGTCTGTCTCGCACTTACCGGGGGGACAGCTGCACGCGGGAGGCGTCGTCTCATCAACCAGTGCCCGCTTCGTCCGATTTTGCGATATTTGCGATAAATATTTGTTTACGCGCTGTGAAGGGGGAGAGAGAGGGACGGAGAGAATGAACAATAAAATTCATATAAATAGTGAAGAATTGTATGAATTGTATGAATGTTTGCGACGTCTATAAGAAGTCATAAAAATAAATATTTTAACTGCAATGCATATATCAAATAAACAAGTGAACAGTTTTTTACATAAATACCAAAACTGAATGTCGTTCTTGTCATATGTCAATGTCATATTAAAAGGTAGATTTATCTATAAATATAGCCAGTTCATATTTATTTTATATCAAGTGCTAATAAATTTTTTTTCTCCTTCTTTTCGATTACTTCTCTTTTTGAATAATAAACCGATTTTTCATAAATAACTTTCAAATATCACTTAAAAACTGAAAAAATGTTTGGAAATTCTTGCTTCAAGTTTATATGTAAATAATTTTTTATATTAAAAAGCCCAAGCATATTTACTTATATTTATTTATAATAAGCATGTATTTGGTTGAAGAAAAACTACTCGAAATAAAAAGCTGTTAAAAACTTTGTTCACTCGTCTATCCTGTTATGTATTAAACTTATTGTTATACTAAACGGCTAAACAAACTGTGAACTAAAACATTGTATTGAATTGAACGACAAAATTGTGTTAAGAATTTGAGTCCAAATAAAGACTTAAAACACAATTTGTTTTGATTAGAACTGAAGCACATTATCACTTGAGGCGATGAAAAAATACGAAAACTATTTTTAATTCGATATCAGATTGTGTTCAGTAATTGGGCACAAATTTTACGAATCGCTATCTTAATTAAAATCTACATATAATCAATTTAGAGCTAATAAGTTGAATAATTTTTTCGTCGATAATATTGATAATTTAGAATTTTTTCTGAAGCGGAAAATCTATCAGAACTTAATTTGTATTAATAACTGGTTTTGCTTTCGACTCAACGCAGAGTAGGAAAAAAGCTATCGATTATGTCATTGAGTTTTGGCTAAGAGTGAGAGAATAGCACTTAAATCACTACTCGCTTTGAAGAGATGAAAGAGAATATCGAGAAATACATATTGTATTCAAAAACTGCTTCAAATGTCTATTATTCAAAAAAGTTCTATTTGTTTGGCTAAGAGTAAGATTATGTTCGCTATTATAGAATACTGTACTGTAGTCTAGTCTGTAGAGAGAGAGAGTGGTATATAGTGGTAGTATTCGGTGGTATAGCTGTCATATAGTGGTATAGTTGTATAGTTAGCCGAATATTGGAAGCATTGGATGCAGTGAACTGTCAACTGCGCTCAGAGTCAACAGCTATTCTCGACTCGAGTTAACGTCAAATCAAATCCAATTTAATGTCACTATTAATCATATGAATCAAAATCTATTGCTATTGTCATTCATTAGTCGTAGGCAATGCGAGGCAATGGGAAGGGAATGGTAGCTTAGCACCAGCAGTTGGTAGTTGGGTAGTTGGCTAACCGAAACTGCCTTTCCTTGTGCCCATAACTCGTAATGATTGGTAATAAAGAGGACAATAATAAGTGTTTGGGTATATCGGATGCAAAACATCTACGACTGTATGACTGTGTGGTGTGTGTGGTGTGTGTGGTGTGTGTCGACTGAGTACTAAGACATCGAAACAGATCTCATATATCATATAATGAATACCTCCTCAACAATGGCATCGATATCGCGATCATCAATGAGTTGGCGAACAGTGTTTCCAACGCCGGTCTCGTCTAACCACGACTTGTCATAATTGGCTTCATTTCGGCCCTTAATTGCATTACTCGACAATAGATCAAAGTTTTGGATCAGTTTATTGATTAGAGTCTCGTATTCGACACAATTCGACTCAAGAGTTAATATCTTTTGCTCTAAACTGAAAGTTCGGATCAGACAAGTGATCGACACAACGAAAGCTATACAACACAACAGTATTTGCGACAACTGTGACCACAGCCCGGCCCGAGACGACCACTTGTGACCCTCGCGGCACAGCAGCGGCGATACGCCTACCGACTGATCACTGCCTTTACGGCTGTTCAGCATTGCTTGCGCTCGCAGTTAGTCGTTAGTCCGAGTTGTGAGCGGAAAGGCTGCGGCGGCCGACCCACGGGTGAGACAAAGTTGGAGAAGTAGTGGCAATGTTTGGTCGAAACAAATGTCAACTGCGGGTTGTGTTGGGAGTTGTGTCGGGAGTTGTGTCGGGAGTTGAGAGCAATTGGTTCGACACTCGAGAACTCGATAACTATTGGAAGCTTACGATCGGTTCGTAATCGTCGCTCGAAATCACATTTCACTCAATCGTCTCATCAATCGATGCATTCAAACACATATTAACCACTTTTTGACTTTAATTATGTATAAAATGAGTGGAAAAACATTGTAAATAATGTCATGTTTTCTCTGTTGTGTTTGTTGTCTCTGTTGAGATGGTCTGACTCTTAAGCATCGCACACATACTGGTTCTGAATGCCAGTGCCAGTGCTCTCCCAGAGCTATCAGTGCAGTTCCCAAACTAGCAAACTATTCCAACACTCGGTTTTGAGAGCATGCGTTGGCCAAGTAGTTTGCCCAAGTAGCTTTACCCAAGTAGTTTAGCCCAAAGTTGTTACTTCTATAGCGCTATCACACACTCAATACACTCTACAGACTCTACAGACTCTCTACACGACTCCTAACTGTTCTCCTCTTCCCCTCTCATTCTGGTCTTACATTTTGAGCATAAGTTTAATTAAGTTTGACATTAATTAAAGCAAATTTCGAACATCGCTTTCATCATAATTTAACCATGCACACATTTAATTATCTCATAAAACACACTCTTCCAGCCTCTCTCTCTCTCTCCCTCTCCATCCCTCTCTCGCACAGACACATAGAGAGAGGGAGAGGAAGAGAGCGTAAGCTTTGAAACAGAAGTCGTGTTCAGCTATCGATTGGCTCTAATGTGTAGTGAGAAGTGACTGACAGCCAGTCATGTGTTCTGTTCTGTGTTTCTGTCAAAAACTTTTTGATGCTTTCGATCAAATAATTCGCAAAATTGGCGAAAAAATAACACATTTTATCGGATACTTAGGTTTCGCACTCCAACCCACACCAGAGCGCACACCAGATCTCACACCATATCCCCAGACATCGGATCCCAGCGACAAATGCAAAGACATGAGACTTCAAACCCGAAACCCTATAAAAGCAGATAATATACTCTAATCACTGGTTTATACCCAAAACCACAACTTTTTATGCTTTCCTCTTAACGCCGCCTACTCTCCACTCCTATTGGCTGTCATTCAGTTGCGATGCGCTCTTCAGACACACTGTACGACTGTTGAGTAGTTGGTGTTGGAGTAAGAGTCGACTAAATGCTTGTTTCTGTTGTATTTGAGGGCAGAAACTAAATCCGTATTAAATAAAACGTCGTTTTCTAAGAGAATATTTGCGCTGTTTTTGGCCAATGTTTGTCAAACACAACAAGTTTTGAAAATCAATAATTAGTTTCTATTTTCGACTCAGTTTTGGCTTTGAATTTGTTTTTAATTCAGTTTTAGAAAGAGTTGACAATTAATGCATTTGTTTTGCTATTCTATGCGTTGACTAAATCTAACGTCAATTTGTGTTTTTATGTCAAGTATTTGATTGGAAAGCGAACTAAAAATGATTAAAAACTTTTCCAACGATTCAAACGAATCGGTATTTTGCAAATTGATGTCCATTTCGATGAAGGAATCAAAGCATTTGGTCAAAAGGTCTGTAGTTTTGCTTTATTTCCGATAATCTCTTAACTAATGTCTGTCTGTTTGCAGTAAATTCGAGTTTAAGGTCGAAGTCGAAACCGATTTCGGTTTGAGTCGATCGGAAGTGTCGATCCGATTGACTGATCCGAACGATCCGTTCTTTCTGTACATGACTTCGATTAACGAACAGCTCTTCGATAAGTAATGCAATTGTCGTCTAAACGCAAAACCCGTACTAATTGTCGACACATTTCAGAATCAAATCGTCGGAAAATCTTTTAATTGATTTCAATTCGTTTCCGAAGACTTTAATCGATTTGTTTGAGACCTGTTTTGAAGAGCAAACTAAAGACAACCCGAGGTTTGGCTCGCATTTGTCTTTGATTTAAGTCTTGTTTGAGTTGATCCGAGTTTCGATGAATAGGTTTTTGCTGTCACTGAACCAAATGGCGAAAGAGTTCGTAGTTCTGGAGATAATCGAAACGAATGTCTTCAAGCATTTGACGCACTTCTCGCTTCGGATTCCGGCCGCGAATCACGAGTTCATTAAATCGAGTTTTAGTCACACTTTTCGGAATCTGAAACTCGAAAACGAAAGGCTCGGAAAGTGTTTGCATTCATTGGAACTGAAGTTAAGTGAAAACCAATTGTCGAAGAGTAAGGAATTGGCGGTAATTGAGACCGAATTCCGCAATCAATTGAAAGAATGCGAAATGAAATACAAGAAAGAGATTGAAACCCAAAAGCATTTGATTAGTGAACTGAACGACAAAGACGTCGAAAGCAAAGAACTGACCGAAGAGTTACGCAAACAGTTGGCGCTTAGCGTCGAAAACGTGAGACGAGAGCAGAGAAGCGAATCCGAAAGGGATTTGCATTTAATAACTGATTTGAACCGAAAGATCGCTTCAATTGAACGCCAATTGAGTGAAACGACGCGTTTGTATGAAAACGAAATGTCGGAGAAAAACAAATACAAAGACCTGTCGGACGAGAGACAGCAAATGCTCGACGAAATCAATTTGAATAACAATTCGTTGACTCGCGATCTCTCCAAAGCCAACGAAATCATTCGAAAATTGCAAATTGAGATGCAGTCGGCGCACCAGAAGCTACTCCTTCTCAACAAAGTATGCGTTCATCAAACGAATTGTCAGTTTTTCAAATATATTTTACTTAAAATTGTTGTTATTTTGAACGATTAGGTGACTTCGAAACAGGAGGAAGCGGTAGATCTGCACACGACTGCCGTCCAGAAACTCGAGTCCGACCTAAAACTATGTGCACAACAACTCAAGACCAAAGACAGAGATCACAAGACTTTGAGAAAAGATTTCGAGTCTTTGAAAAGCAAATGCACTGAAACTGAGGCCCAACTGAATGCCAACCAAAATATCATCACTTATTTGAATCAACAAATCCACGAATTGCAGGCAAAACACGGCCTCAAAACAGTTGGCACCGGCAGGAGTGGCCCATTCGCCGCTCAGACCGGCGCACAGAAAGCGGTTTCCGCCGACACTCAGTCGAACCAAACGAATCCTAAACTTATTGCTCAAAGAAATGCATTGTTTCCTAATTCGGGAAAAACTGACCAATTATTCCGACGATAACTAATGTTTTACTCGATTTTGTATTAAAAATAATTTATATTTTATTTCAATAATTATTTGTTATGAAGTATTTGTAAGTATTTTTCAATAAAAACACATTAAATGTAATCAAAAACTTAGATTACTCTAAGATTTCTGATCCAAAGAATGATTACTTGAATTGTTTGGTTAGTAAAGAGCGGAACCGATAGGAGCAGTCGTGGCCGAGTGGTTAAGGCGATGGACTAGAAATCCATTGGGATTTTCCCGCGTAGGTTCGAATCCTACCGACTGCGCACACTTTTTTGCCACTTCCTAATTAATTTAGCAAGATCATCGAAAAATTTTGCACATTTGCAAAATAATGCAAACTTTTTGATATAATTTATGCAAATTATTTGACGTTCTGTTTGATTACGAATAATGTATTGATTTCTATATATTTCGAAGTTTTCTAATACTCTATATTTGCATACATTTCTCAAGTGATTCAATACTTGCGCTAATTATTAGTTATAAATAATTGAACATAAAGTTACATGTTACTACTGTAAATATTCTGTACAGTATTTATTTGTAATTTCTAAAAAGAAGAGATTTTTAAAAATTGTTTTGTAGGCATAAAATAATTGATAAAAGAATGAATTATTTTCTTGGTAAAACTACTGTAGATTTTGGGATAAATATACATAATACAGTATCTATGTACTGTTACAGTACAGTACTATGTTATATTGATATAAATATAGCTTGATCAGTGTAGGCTTACCGACAATTAAAAAAATTAATTATATTTGTTGATGACAAGTATAAAGCTTAATTTTGTAAAAATAACTTAAATAATAATGCAGTATAACATAATATAAATCTACAAATACTATCATCTCATTTTAAATCGAATTTATCACACGGTACTTATTTGAACTAATTTAATATTGTTTAAACGCGAAAACTATTTTGAAATTAATACATTATAAAAAATGAAGTACATAATTGGTTAGGCTTATTAAAATTCGAAAGAATGAAAAGATGTGGAAAGAGTGTGTGGAAGTGGCAAAAAGATCGCGCAGTCGGTAGGATTCGAACCTACGCGGGAAAATCCCAATGGATTTCTAGTCCATCGCCTTAACCACTCGGCCACGACTGCTCTATGCCTTACCTCTCCTCTAAAGCACAAGCAATGCATTCACTTCGGCATAAATGCGGCATAAGTTGCAGTTTAGTTCAAATGCGAGTTTTATATCGCTTTTGATTCAATTAACTCATGCTTGTTTTTTATCCACACATTTCCACATTTTAAGATTAAATTTTCAAACATTTTTATTGCATTCAATAGTTTGGAGTTTCTTATCACAAATTTTTTATTCAAAAGCATATGACATAACATTTGTAATGCATTTCATATCTAAACGCCGTTTCAAACAAATTGTTTGTTTTGTCACTACAGCTGAAAATCAATGCGAAAATCAAGGCTTTTTTAATCGTCTTTTAATTAATTAAACAGTTGTTAGTATTAAACAGTTTGTCTAGAATTGAAAGCAATGTCTATATTAAGCGCCGAATCGGTAGAAGCGGTGCGAATAAGCGCGAAGTCGCGACTAATTGTGTTTATATTGCAATTCGTGTTCAATGCACTCATTCCTGACCACAGAAGCGATGGATTCGTCAATGGCTTCGAATCGCAACTCAAATCAAAGACCGATTTATTGATCTATAATCTGCTCATTGGTCTCAATCGATGGGATTCGCAGTATTATACGGCAATCGCGTACAGCGGCTATACTTCCGAACAATTTATCGCATTTTTCCCGTTATTCCCACTTTTGATACGAGTTTTGGCACTACTTTTGAATTCAATTCAATCACTAGTTTTCGGCCAAACTTTGGTTTCGTTTTACTGTTTACTACTAATGAGTAGTTTTTTGATTAATTTCGTGTTATTTATATTAACGGCAATTATATTATCGAAACTAACGAATCGCTTGTTTGCGAACAAACGAATGGCCCGACTGGTGGTCCACTGGTATGCATACAACCCGTCGTCGATCTTCTTCTCGTCGTCTTATTCCGAGTCGTTGTTTGCATTCCTCACATATTCTGCTATCTATTTAACTCATGTGTCGACCAAATCGTATCACTTATTGATCGCTTCGTCTCTATTCGGGTTGAGTTCCGCCACTCGTTCTAACGGTAATCGCATTTTCGGTTTAAAATAAGTTTTAATCAATTTATTGACGAAAAGAACCATTTCTTCAATTCAGGCATTATATCGATTGGATTCGTTGTTTACAAACAATTGAATTATATATCAAAAGAATGTTTTATTGGATCGAAGTTTCAATTATCGGACAATTGGATGAAAAGACTATTTTATCGACTTTTCGAGACAGCAGTGAATGTATCGATTTGTTTGACGCCATTCCTCGCCTACCAGTTCTATACGTATAACTCGTATTGTCTCAACAAATCGGATCCGTTGAGTGAGTGGTGTCTGAAGACGATTCCTCTCTCCTATTCGTACGTCCAGAGCAAGTACTGGAACGTCGGGTTCCTTCAGTACTATCAGTTCAAACAAATCCCGAACTTTCTTCTGGCGCTTCCGATCGTCGTATTGGCGCTGAAGACGTGTTTTGATTATCTGATTATCAATAAATCAAAACTGATTTCCATTTTATTAGTGAAGACTAACTGCGAATCGACGACAAGTGAAGGCAAACGCAAATTGAATTCATTACTGAGTAATGAGTTATGTTTCGTACATATAGTCCACGTCTTAGCGCTCACTCTCTTCGCCGTTCTATTCATTCACATCCAAGTGACCACTCGATTGCTACTGTCGTCGAGTCCTCTTATCTATTGGGCCGTCGAGTCGAGTGAAACGAAGAACAGCCGAAAACGAATGCAATTAATCAAAGTCTGGTTTTACGGATATTTTATTATCGGAACTCTTCTTCACTCGAATTTCCTGCCATTCACTTAAGACAAGACAAACAATCTCTTTGTCCATCCATTCGATGCCATTCTTAGCAAACAGTTCTCAATCCAAACATCGAGTCATCGATTCCGGGCCTCTCTTCCGAACCGACGGCTCCGGAATAGAGTTATGGATAAAATGTGGTTATAATTGACGACTAATTTATACGATATTTAAAAATATTCGATATATGTGTTAATATAAAATATGAATGTTCTATAAATGTTCTTGATACTTCCAAACTACCAGTATTATCCAATTAATTAAGCAAGCTCAAAATTCTAGTCAACTTTAAGCAATTTGTGATTGATTAATTTTAAATTTTAACCAGGTTCATTTCATTTGTGTTAAAATTATTTTTAATTTTTTTGAAGAAGTTCATTAGCAAATATTTTTACATGATTATATTTAAGTTAAAATAAATGAATTTTATAACAAACTGTCAAATTCATTTTATCTTGCGTTTGAAACTCATTAATTATTTTTTAGATGTGTTTAAATTAAATCTAGTAATGTAACCAATATAAAATTTACTTGATATGAGCATGACAAATTGATGCTTAAGATGAGTCATTAAGTGGAAAATTGCAAACTTTTTTGTGTATTGAAGAAAATGTTTACAAACACTGAGAGACAGTCATAGCAACCATTGCTTTCACTTTACGTTAGTTTAGATTTTTTATTCAATAAATAGTTTTTGCCTTTAATTGAGTTAATTGTGATTTAAGTTATACAACAAATGCCCGAAATTGGCATTAAATCGAAGTCCGGTTCGACTGTTATGGAGGAAAACGATTTGCAAGAAGTGGCCGAACCTACCGAACGGGTGAAACGGATGAGTCTGACGGCCAGTTCGGTCTGCGTTGACAACTCGACGCCCATTAAGCGGTACTGGCGTTCGGGCAAAGAGTTGCTACGAATGGCTAATATCTATAGAGAGGAACAGAGTTTGGATAAGGCGTTCATATTGTATATGAAGTACATTACGTAAGCGTTGATAGCATTGTCTCATACGGTGACGCCGACTGACCCTCTCTGCCCCACCCGCAGACTCTTCGTCGAGAAGGTTCCGCAACACTCGGAGTACAAGACCTGCGACCCGATTGAGAAGGCGTTGACTAAAACCAATTGCAAGCAAATCATTCCAATCGCCGAACAACTGAAGAGCCAATTGCGGGACAAATACCAATCGGAATACGAAATATATTTACAACAAAAGGTATTTCGCTTTTAGTGCTAATTGAGTGGAAACTGAGTTCTGATTTGACGTATGTTTGCGCAGAAGAGAAGACAATTAGAAGAAGAAAAGAGAAGCGAAAGAGAGAGACAAGAGTTGGAGCGAAGACGTGAAGAGCAAAAGGCGAAAGAATTACAAGAATTGCAGTTTAAGTTGAATAAACAGATTGAAGAGAAGAAGGATAACCCGGATCTGCTTTTGCCCAGCAATCAGATCCAAACGCCATTCGAGTATTTGGCCGATCAGTCGACCAATGAGTTGACGCCAGCCGTCGACCGATCGACTAAACCATCGCATCTGTCAGTGAATGACAAACCGTTCGATTCGGTCGGAAAAGTAGTAATTCCTCAGCAATTGGTCGACAAGTTCTTAGTGGCGGCGAAGAGGAATACCGGCAATAACATCGAGACGTGCGCTATACTGGCCGGTCGGTTGAGAGGAAACGCGTTTACAATAACCCATATTCTGGTTCCGAAACAGACCGGTTCGGCCGACTCGTGTCAGACCGATAACGAAGAGGAAGTGTTTCTAATTCAAGACAAATACGATTTACTGACCATCGGTTGGATTCATACCCATCCGACTCAGAGTGCGTTCATGTCGTCGATTGACTTACACACCCACTGCTCGTACCAACTCATGCTTCCCGAAGCCATCGCCATAGTCTGCGCCCCGAAGTTGCAGCAAATCGGCGTCTTCTCACTCACCGACCCGTACGGCCTTCAACTCATCTCCGGCTGCAAACAGAACGGCTTTCATCCCCACCCGACCGAACCGCCCATTTATGAACAGTCGGCGCACCTCCTGTTCGACGACACGCTTGGCGTCGAACTAATCGATTTGAGATAAGAGTTATTCGGCGATTGTCTCCTCAGATCCGATGACATATTTGTTAACCAATTGTTTAATATTTAAAAATTTGAATTTATTTAACGACTAAAACCAATTCAAACGTAACTTTATTTTTAACGAATTTTCACTTTAAATATAAATCAAATAAAGATTTTTCTTATTTTAATTCAAATCAATTGACAAATGATTTTGGTTTTAAAAATTGGTTTTTATTTCAAAAGTAGCGATAATTTTGCCCTAATTTACAAGAAATGCGAAATTTAGAGAAAAATCGAATTTTGAGTTTCGAAGACGGCTTCGGCGGTGATCTACGCGGAGTGCGAGCGCTTCTTCCTCCTCCTTCGGCCCTTCTTCGAGTGCTTCTTGTGTCCACCTTTGGATTTGTGTCGACCGCCAGAGCGCGACCGTTTGCGCCGCTTCTTCTTTCCGCCGCACTCGGAGTCGCCACTCGAGGACTTCCGTCTGCGTCGGCTCTCCATCACCTGTCCGGCCGACCGAAGCGCCGATTCCTGCCCTTCATCGGCGGTCGCGTCAGCGACGGGAAGCAAGTCTTCGACCGGTTCGACGACTTTGGGGTTGTCTTCCGTTCCACTCATTTTCGTTTCGAATTGAATTTGAGTTTGAATTTTGAGTTCGACTTAACGGTTGAAAAGACTGATTGAAAGTGAAGTGAATTTCGAAATCATTTGCAGTTAACCTATAACTGAAACCCATTAACCGATTCTTTGCATTGTTTGCATTCACGCGACTATAACCCCGACTATTGTTGCCGTAGTTTTTGCTTAATTTAATCGTTAGATTCGATTCGAATTCGAAATGCATTCGAATCGCAAACAATTGTAGCGCTCGTGCAGTCAGTACTCAATGCATATCAAAGAATCTAATTATGAAAAGTTTAGATTAACCCAAACCTACCGCCAATTCTGGCCATATTTCGTCGTTTAATCCAATTTCAAAACCAAATGCCATTAATTTCAATACAATTTATTGCAATAAAAATATCAATTTTGCGAAACATTTTATTATTTGAAAAATAAGCATAAAATACATAATTTGAACATTAAGTAGAGTAAAGACATTAAGTATTAAAATTAAGTACAAATATCTTAAAACACGATTTATAGACTAATTTAGAAAAGAATGTAAAAAAGGATTAAAATTTTGAGCATTAAGTTTACTAATGATCATGATAAGTTATAACAATTTATTATAAATTATATTACGTCTGAGTATTCTCTTTATTTCCAAGTGTTTGGAAAACTTTAATTCGAAGATATGGTTTGTTTCGATAAAAAATAACAAATATAAAGATTTAAAATTAGAAATAACCAAGATAAAATCAATAAAATCGATAAAACTGGATAAAACTCGATATCACAATATATTAATGTAATTATTAGTATCCAAGTGTGCATTACTCCATGTCCTGCAGTGAGCGCTTTTGAACCACCATTTGTGCAAAGACTCACTCGAGTGACTCGAACGGGTATTTCGGTTCAAAGCTTTGCATAACTCACACAACACTTCGAACCGCAGGTCGAGCCCCGACTCGACCCTATAGTGCCGTTTCCACTCGAAATACTTGGAATACTTGCGTTCATTCCACGCGATTTGCATCAAATGTTTGGCCAATTGTTTTGGAGTCATTCGGTTCGCATCGATGTATGAATTCAAAGGCATAAACGAGTGGTAATCGGCGCCACCGAACACGACGGGCACTAAATCGAAAGCGAGTGCTTCGAACAGCTTTTCCGTCACATAATCGCTGCAAATGTTTTGTTTGAAATTTAATTAAACAATAAAATCGCTAAACAATTGATAATAACTTATATATTACCGACAAATGGAGTTCTCGAACGAGAGATAGAATTTGTAATCTTTGGCCACTTTTTCAAAGCATTGCGGACTTCGCGGCGGAGAACACGTCAATTGACCGCATTTTCCGAACACATCGATCGGTATGTATTGACTCAATTGGCGAACGTATAGCTCTCGACGGCTGGGAGTCTCGCAATTGCTTACAAACCAAACAATTTGTTTCGATTTACTCTTGAAATCGATTCGATTTAAGTCACTATTATTCGCCGTATGTCTGATGACCCGTCCGTACGGCACATATATATCGGAATCAGTTCTATAACTACTCGTTATATTAAAATCAATGTCCGATTCGGCGAATATATTGCGCGTATATGTCGGCGCTTCCAGATTGTAGAGAACCCACAACTGATCCGATCGCCGAATCGACGGCATATCGTCGACATTCATGTCTCTCAAGTGGAAGACGACTGAACTGCTGAACGAGAGATACGACTTATCACTCGTCACGACGCAGTCGGCGCCCGTCGGCGCCAATTCATTCAAACATTGTTTGCCACCGATTGTCGTCTTATTGTTTAAATACCATTCAATCGGTTTATAGAAATATTTGGTCCAAAAGAGTATTATATGAGATCTGAAAGTTTGGAATCAATTAAACCAATCAATTGAAGACAAGCACTGAAAGCGATTCAATTAATTACCGATTGTTTGCGTCGATTCCGGCAATTCTCGACCGCTTGCCGTTCGGCCGAAAGTGTCTTAAATTGAGTTCATTGTTATTGAGAATTCTTGTGGTAATTGTCATCAATAGCCAGACAATTACGAACAGAATTGCTATAAATTTAATGCATTTTACGATTGAATACAAACGGAAAGTCATTTCAGCAAAAAATTCGGTTTTTGTCTTCCGTTTCGCCAAATGTTTACTGAGTTTTGGTTCAATTAAATCATTTCATTGAATGTAAATTTAATTATAAAATGGAAGCAAATCCTAACCAATTGTTTAGGACTCGAAGTATTCGTTAAAACATTTTCGTAAATAAGCAAAACATTTAAAATATCATTTGAATCGAGATTTGAAAAGCGATTCAAATCGAAAAACAATAACAAAACGCAAAGCAATCATATGATCGCTTCGGTCCGTACGTCACGAAAAATGCTATTCAGTTATGAAATGCTTTTTCCAAAATAACATCACATTTGCTAATATTGTACACATAATAAATTATTTCAGTGTTATATAATAGTTTAGCATCAATTAGTATCAAGTTTATTTTTGATTAGAATCTAATCATTAGATTTTGCGACCACTTATCAAATATTGGTAAATTTATAAAGTTTTTAACTTCTATTCTAACTTGTACCTTTCACGGGATGTGTACACGCTTTCGCCCTTAAATGCAGTTTTAAAATTAAGCTAGATATATTTCAGAATTATTAGAGACTAATTTAGCGGCGAATGGATGGTAACTTTAATGCAATAGCGGCTAAATTACAACTGTTCGGCAGATTGCACTGTATTGTGTCTATAGCTACAAAAATAAACAATCATGCTCAAATTTAACATATTGCTCATAATTTAACTTGAATATTTAACTTATCATTTAATTTTTATAAGTTATAAAGTTCAAGCTAAATTTAACATAATTTTTATGTGAAAATTAATTGTTTACATACAAACCAGCAATAATGATTTGCCAAGATCATTTAGACGAAAATATCGTACTTTAATGAGATTTTTATTGATTAGAATAAAAACTTTTTATACATTTGGATAAAAATTGATTAAAAATATAACATTTGAGTGAATTATAGATCTATTTTGGAAACAATTTTAGGGAATTTTCTTTCGTTTACTTCTTCTCAATGAGGGCTCCGTTTCATTCGAATCATTTGATTTAGTTTTGGATTTAGTTTTCGAATTATTTCCAACTTTTGTCTCACTTTTGGCGCAAGTCTTGGCCAAAACCGGCCTCTCGTTCGGCACCTCTTCTATATCGAGCGCCGATTTCGTTGGCCTTTCATTGGCTAAACATTTCTTACATTTATTTAAAATCAATTGCTTTTCGTTGTCCGACAGACCGGTGACTGAACTGAGTATTTGTTTCGCAAACTTCACATCAATTCTGTATTTCTGGAGATTGGGAATAATGCGCTTCAGATACCGTTCCTTCAGACTCTGCCAACTCCTATACATTAGCTTCTTCTGCTTAAACTCGGCTTCCATTTGGTGCCAAAACTTATTCCCTTTCACTAAATCATAGCCTCTTTTACTGATTATATGTTTGAGAATATTCTGGTCTTCGGCGTCGGTATAGGAGCCGGCGATCGATCGGTTGGCTTCGACTTCCCGTTCGGAGTAATAAAACTCTTTCAGTCTTTCGATCTGTTTCTTGTTGTACGGATCGACATAACTGTCGATATTCGGCATAATATGTCTTCGAAAACGCTCTTTCATCGACTGCCAGCTCCGGCCGTCGCAGATCTTCTTCTTCGCCGCCGTTTCCCAAACACTGTTGCCCTTCAACTCATCCAAACGACGGCTTTTGAGCACATATTCCAAAATGAGTTCGTCTTCACTCAGATTATAGAGTCTAATGAAACTGTCCTTTGGTTTCAATAAAAGCGCTTTCGTTTGCATTGAATTCAGATCGGCTTTCATTCCAATCTCTTTAGGCTTCGGCACAGTCTTCGGCACTGACTTCGGCACTGATTTTGGCGCTGACTTCGGCACTGATTTCGGTATTGCATTGTCTTCTACGCTATCATCGGATGAAATATCGGACACATTATCTCCGCTTTCGTTGTCATCAGATTTGCGTTCCTTTTGTTTATTCAATTTGTGCACAATTTTCGAACCAAAAGTACTCTTATTTTGAGCAGAATTTGCGGATTTAGTGCTGTTTTGTTGACCGGATTTGTGGCGAAGAGAGTAGTCACTGTCGACGGCATTCTTCGACTCTTTCAACGCCTGTTTGATTCGAATCAAGTTGTCGGGAGTCGTCGTCTCTTCGCTTTGTTTCATGAAATCCAAGTATGCGCTGAAATAAGACATTTTCGCGTCTTTTGGCTTCAGATGGAAATGCATTGACTTCTTCGCCGAGTACTTCGAAGTCGTTTCCGGCTCTTCCGTCCAAATCACGTCACTCTCGGAAGACGACTGATCGGCAACGGATTCTTCGATATTAGTATCAATTTTCGCATTCGTTTCCATTTCTTCTTCAGTTTGTGTTTGGGATTCCATTTCATTCAAAGCATTCGCTTCTATTGGTTCCCAATTAGTGTCAATCGCTTCAACGGCGTTGTCGTTGTCTTCTGTCGAGCCCTCAGTCGGTGCGTCAGTTTTGGTCAATTTCGCCGATTCTTCCGATTGCTTATCGATTAGATATTTGTTGTAATACTTAAGAAAAGACTGTTTATGCAAATCGTCGATCGAATAGCTGTCGATATTCGGCATAATTTGGCCGAAAAAGCGCTCTTTAGTCGACTCCCAGGTCTGACCGAAATGGACACCATTTTCAACGGCTTTAGTCCACAACCGGTTGCCGATTACGTCAGCGAATGCTTTCCTCCGACTAATGAATGACAAGATCTTCAAATCGTTTTCAATCAAATCAACCGATTGTTCCGTTCGGCTGTCGATCTGCTCTTCATTTGATCCTTCGTTCGGCTCTTCGTCTTCGCAGTCATCGCTCTTCTCAATAGTAGTCGTCTTTCGTAACAAATATTTCTCCAAAACTAATAACTCATTCGATTTACACGAATCGGAAACAAATGTCAAGTAATAGTAGTTTTCATTGAATTTCTGAAAATCACTAATATTTGCGTTAATTGTCACCAAATTTATCAAATCATTCGAGTATTGAGTCGCCGACAGACGTCCGCCGCCTCTCTCCACGAGTTGGCGGACAGACCGGCGCTGAAGACATGGTTTCATTGCAAACTCAAGAGCTATGCCTTCTTCCGACGTGAAGAGGAGTGGACTGAACCTCAAAGAAGACATTTCGTGGTTTTCTTTGTCGAAGTCAACGCTTCCATCGCTTAGACTCGTCTTCGACGCATTCAACTGATCCACAGACTGAGCCATCGCTTCGACCAGTGATTCCGTTCGACAAACGCTTTAATTTTGCTTTTAATTCAATTATTTGTTCAAAAATTTAATTAAATATTTGATTTTAGACACAATTTAAGGTAAAATATATTTAAATTAAAAGCAATGAAATGCAATGAAAAGTGTTTTGAATTTTCAAAACATAAACAAAAACTAAAACTCGTTTTGCGTTTTGGCTCCAACTTAATAAACTCCCGGGAGTCTGGAGTCTTAAGACGCTCCCATATAATGATTTTCAATGAGAAATGGGAATAAACTCCCTAAGACTCCCAGTGCTAAGCCGTTGTTGCTTAGCAATTGGGAGCTATTCCGGGAGCGGTTGAGTTGCCATTCAGTGAAGACGTACTGCAAATCGAAAATAAATGTATTTGAAGAGAAAATTACAGTACAATCGCGATATTATTCACACTCTCTATATAATAATGAATATTCGCTTCTAATCAATGTTTTATAACATTATTTCTATATTAAAAACTATTGCTAAAACTTGAATCAATAAAATAATCAATATTAGTTTAGCAAACAAATAAAATTTCGTAGTTTGTAATTAGTCGCATTTAACTGTATAAAATTAAAAACAAAGCAAATTAACATTGGTAAAAAGGCGGCTAGTATAATTTAATATTTAGCATCATTATTTATTATATTTATGTATACTCTATGCTTGGAATGGAATATTTAATTGAAGCAAAAAATAAGCAATCATGTTTCTAAAATTGCCTTGGTTATACAAAACTTTTATTACAAATGCATGTTACATAAGTTAGCAAGATCGTTTTAAACAAATAATTAATTCAAAATTGAGATTATCGAACTACTGATCAAACCAACATGACAGCACCATGCTAATTTTCAGATTTAAATGCTGAAAAAATGAATAGATTTGGGAAAATTGCAATCAATTGTAAAAACATTGGAATTGTTTGAGAAGTTAGGGAAGAGTTTGTGTGAAAGTGAAGGCGAAGTTGTGTTGACATCGACTGCGACGCGCAGTCTGTCATTCACTCACTCTTTCAAAGTCTGAGAAATTATTTTCCAATCGTTGGGAAAAATATTGAAATTTTATTCAAATATTTCTATCAAACGATTGACAGATATTTTGGTTGAAATGACATTTAATGGAATACTTTGTCTATCATTTGCATTGCTTTGGACGCAATCGGGCTCTCAATCGACGATATGTCCGAACGAAAGCACCGAATGTAGAGATGGTCTGACTTTTACCGCAATTACTCCAAAGCCTAACAAATAATTCAATTGTTTTCCTAACAATCGATTCATTCGTATCGATCGCAGGTATGACGTGTTGTAGGAGAGCTTCGGCCAACTCTACCGAATACGGCTGTTGTCCACTAGAATCGGGTAATCACTAATTGGTTTAAAAAATGCAAGAATTTGTGTTAATTTATGTCGAATCAGCCGAATGTTGTGCCGATGGTCTGCACTGCTGTCCGAACGGCACGAAATGCAACGACAGAGTCGGCGCTTGCGATCAGTTGACGACTCCTACCGAAGGAGTTAGACATGAATTGAATGAAGGGATAGAATCGGATCAGTTGTGTCCCGACAAGAACAAGACGTGTTCTCAAGACGAGACCTGTTGTAAGGAGAAAACGGGAGGATATGGCTGCTGTCCCTACCGTTCCGGTACTGACTGCCCGAAAGTATTAATTTCAATCATTTTAATCGTTTGTCAATTGTTTGACTGCGAGAACAGGTGTCTGTTGTGCGGATGGTCTGCACTGCTGTCCACACGGGACCCGATGTGACCTAAAGCACAAACAATGCGTTCGAACGACCGATCAATTGGGGGCTAATGTGGCGCCAAATGATGATAATTACCAACGAATGCGATTAATTGGATTTGAAGCGTATAATGTGTCGAAAGTGTTGTGTCCGGGCGCTCAGTATGAGTGCCCCGACGGCAACACCTGCTGTCAACTGAGTGCCGGTCAATGGGCGTGTTGTCCGTTAGGGAACGCCGTCTGTTGTGCCGATCGGATGCACTGTTGTCCGGAAGGTATGAAATGCAGTCAAAGCGGTTGCGATTCGACGTCAAGAGAGTCAGAGAAATACGTTTTATTGAATTGAAAAATATATTTATATTAATATTAAGTTTGTTTTTAAATACAATTTGTTTGATAACAAGTTCTAATAATCGGAACTAATTAATCAAATGTATAGAAAAATAGCCAATTATTTGATTATTTGAGTGATTTGTGTAGAAGTGATAACAATATTCAGTCAGACATTCAAATCGATTTCGACGAATGACTTCTCCAAACCATTCGTATTATTCGAATTCGTGTCGTTTGTGTCGTCCGAAGTGTTGCTGTTCTGGTCGACGACCGTCTCATCCGGTTTGTCGACAGCGCCTGAGTTCGCAAATACTTGAGTTGTGTCTCGACTCGAGTCGTCGTCATTCGTGTTGAGCGAAGACGACGAGAGGCCTAACGGAGATCTGGACGCAAGCGATAGGTTTGGCGAAGGACTAGCCATTACTTGCATAGGTGTGGCCACAGCTCTCGAGTCTATGGCTAAATGTGGCACTTCTTTAGTTGACTTTCCGTTCTCTACGTTCACCGCATTTCACACAAAGACAAAAATCAATTAATGTTTTGCATAATATTTACACAAATTATATAAATTTGTATTAATCTCTGGATCTGTGATCACAACTCAATTAACTGATTGACAAATAAAGAAACCTTTGATTACCACTAAAATTCCCGTTCACTTCGAACTCGGCTCCAACTCCGGGCTCTCTCTTCAGGGACTTAGCCATGAGTTGAGCCCTTTTCTCGTGAATCTCTTCCGATATGTTCTCCAAATCCTTCAGAGTTTTGGCGTAACTCTGCTTCGACTCCAGAATTATTGTATTCAAGCTTTCGATTTGGCCTTTAATGCAATTCAGTTCCGTTTGTACGACTGCCGACTCCTCGTAGTAGGGCCTACACGGGTGGGGCGGACGGACAGACAGATAGACAAACAAAATGAGTGAGAATTGCAACCGATTTCGAGGATTGGGTTCGAAAATACTTCGACTTTTTGATGGCACGACTCAACTGTCTGTCGAGAACCGAAAGACGCTTTTGTTCGTCGAAATAGTTTTGTATACAAACGCAGTGTTCGTATTGGCTCTCAGTCTTCATGTTCTTCGCTTCCATGAACTGCACCGATATGTATGAGTCGAGCGGTTAGTCACGTCAATGGGAACAGCAGTGTATAGAAGGGATACCTTAGTGTTCGCCTGATTAAGCATTTCCTGCCAGAACTGGTCAAAGTCGGCGTCACTGACCACCGACTTGTTGGCCGCGAACTTCGATTCGGCGATAGTTATGGTTTGCTTGGACTGCGAGTGCAGTTCAGCCGAGCGCTCGAATGACTGGACGGCCGTTTGGCACCGCATCTGCAGTTCCGTCACCTTCGAGCGGCACTCGTAGTAAGGCCGGGCCTCTGACACCGATTTACCCAATTTTTGGCCCAATTTCCTCAATTTAATCGTCTTTTCACTCAATGTGTTGCGAAATAAGGCATTCATTTCCTAATCAATACAGAAATTGGTTTTAATTTCGGTTTTAACCCAATTATAGCGAAAATCGAGTCAATCATTGAGTGAATGAGTGAATGAATGAGTGAATCCATACTTCGAATTGTTTCTCCAGTTTATTGATATTATTCGTACACTCATTGAGTTCTTCGAGTTTGTCGCGAATGCGCGGATCCAACACCTCTTCGGCGAACGAGTCGTCCATTTCGTCGTCGTCTTCGTCTGAAGACATGGTATGTGTGTCTAAACCGACATTCGGTTCGAATTACAAATGCATTTCGTATTACAACTCATTGTCTGTCGTCTCGAATGACTCAATCGTTTTGCAGTCATTAATAGCATTAAAATATTTTGCGATAAAAATCATTTAAAAATAGATTCAGAAAAACGGCTTTCAATTGATATAACGCTTAAAAACACTTTCGAGACAACAGTTGTGGCAATGCTTTCAATGAATTCGCAGATCGTTTGCCACTAGAAGTGACTAAACGCTCGAAACTCAACAAATATTATATCAAATATTGAGTCAATTATTCAAATCTGCAATTCGTGTGAAGTTTGAACCAGTTTTGGCTGAATTTTCAAATCATTTCTAATTTCGATTTTTATTATCGATTTTTACAAATATTTCGGTATTTATAGCTATAAATAATGCTCTGCATTGAACCAAACAGTAAACACATTTAATCAGCGATTGTTTTGTTGTTTTGTTTTGTTTTTTGTGTTGATTATTGAAAATACATTTTAAAATCTAGTTTTAAATGTAAAACATATGATATTTTTAGACAGTTTTTGAGGACTTTTAAACTTTCATTTAAAACGAAAATAAAACACTTTTTATGTCATCAAAATGTACGATAATTTCAACATTTCTAAAAATAAATTTTAATCTAATTAAAGAATATTTTTAAACTTACCCTGCATCTTCACTCGAAATCTGCAAAAATATTAGCTAAACTTATTCTAATTACTTAATATCATATATAATAAATATTTAGTCAAGCTAAGTTATAATCATAGCGACTCAAATCATTGTGAAGCAAATTTTACAAAAGATTCATGTATAAATTCAGTTTAATTGCCTTCTGGTCACATTAATTGACGCCTTGAATAGTTTAAACTTCAATTCGCACTAAACCCAACTGTACCATGCATAAATGTATAAAAACCAGATAAACCGTCATTGGTTTAAATTAATTGCGCAAATGTTATCAAGGACAAATATTTTATACAATCAAGTTCTCAATTAGGGCTTAATTGTTCATTTGATGGAATCTTTTAATAATCTTTGTTTAAAACTTTAATTAAAAAAATAATAAAACAATAAAAAGTCAAAACATTTGATTTGAACTATAATTTAATTTCTTGTGTTTTCAGTCATAATATTTTCGTCTCTACTCGTAGTTAAAACTAATTACAGCGATATTTATAACTAATATATAATTTAAAATCAATTATTAGTTAATTATATAAACATTTATAATGTATAACAAAAAACAAATAAATTTTATATCAAAAGAAAGTTATCGTAAGAAATGAATTGAAAAAAAGTACATAATTTGACCGCAATTTTCGTGGACAACGACAACACTCTAGACATGAAATTCCGAATTTTGAAAGTTTTTGTAGTTTTCAGTCATAACTCATCGAATACTCGAATACTAAGCGTTTGTTTCAATTCTAGCGAAGTCTGGCCTCAAGTCTATGTAATCCAGACTTTGTTGAAGAGATCCATAAAACTGTCGTAAATCATGAAAGTGATGGCGACGTCGAGGCAGACCCGACTGAGTCGGGGAACCGTTCCCTTGTAGAAGGCGGGGAAGCCCTCGTGTTTGGCGATCTGCACGAAGCAGTCGAGAGTGCTCTTGTACTTCGCCGCGTCCAGGCCCTGCATCCGCGTCTTCACCACATCGATCGGCGTATTGCCGAACACGGAGGCGGCGCCGGCCACCGCACCGAACGCGCCGACCACCAGCTTGTTCACATGTTTGGTCGGGTCGCCGCCTCTGTACCAGTCCTTCAGCGTCTCCATCACGAAGAAGCGAATGGCCTGATTGCTGCCCTGCTTCATGATCGTGGCCGACAGACCCTGGTATGTGCCCCGAATGCCCTGCTCCTTAATGATCTCTCGCACGCCGTGTGCGAACCCCTTGTACTTCGGCTGCGGACTGTTCTGGTCGTTAATGAACTTCACTTTAACCGTTTCCATAGGCGTCACCGCAAAGATCGCTTCGCACACACCGGCGCCCAAACCGCACAACATTCGCATTCCCGGCGAGAGATTGCCCTTCGCGTCGACATTCCGTTTCTTCAGTTCCTCGAAAGCGCCGAATCTAGTCATACGAATGAGTGGTTTTCAAAATCACATCAAATTTCAATTCTTCGGCAAAAACTCGAATCAATCGAATGCAGACCTGACGGCAGACTTCGGGATCGATCCGTAGACAAGAACACTGAGTCCGCGATAGAGTCCGGGGACGCCATGACTGCGCACCGTCTGCTTGACTACATCGCCAATTCCCGTATACCTGGGTTTCGCACTTCTCTCGTCTAATTGCAACTGCGTTTTCACGTATTCGGTCGGAAATGTTATGCAGATCTCTATTCCTCCGGTTATACCACCTTTTGGACCAATCAATACAGAACTCGATTAGGGATTGCAATCGAAATGTTAACCGCTTTTCGAGTTAACGATTAATATACTGTGTATTCAGTTTTGATTCAGTCATTAAAAACATTTAATTAGTTTAGAATTGACTGAAATTTTAGTTTCAATTTGAGTTGAAATTAAAATTTTATACAAATGTAGCAAATTATAAGCCATGTATTTATCGATTATAAACAAGGATAATTTGCTTAGAAATAAGCATGAGTATATTTTGCCTAAACGCTTGTCTAAATTGTCACAACTGCCTGACCTTGGGCTCAATGAGAGGCCAACCCTACCCCTGGTTTGGGTGTTAATCGTTAATTAAAATTGTAATCAAAGCGTAAATTGAGAGCAAATATCGCAATCAATGGCAAAATACCCGCAATAATGCCCTTAAGAGTCTTCTGGAACTGCTTCGACGGAACCGCCGGATTCGCTGTATTTGTCACCATTTTAGTCAATCAGTTGTCTTCCGATTCGTTTTTTTTTCGTAATTCAATTATTAACACAAAATAATTATCAATTTTTCAGTCATTTAGTAGTTATACTGCAGTTTTGATTCCAATTATATACAGTATATATATATTTCTAAGACTAATTTATTTTGTTTACAATAAATAGTAATTTGTTTTGAAATATATTTTTGGTTTAAATTTGAATCAAAATTATGAAAATTCACAACCAGTTAGTGGAAGGCAACTGTCGCGGTGTAGCGGTGACTGGCGGTCGAAGCAACTTGCTCAATTATTGTATGTTAAACCCGAACTGAATACCTCAGTCTTGCCTCAAACCATAGCTACAATATCGTCGTCGTTAGACCCAAAGCACACACTGTTTGTGCAGTCGTCTGAATAACTGTAATGTTGTGTAAGTTTCGCACAATTCCTATCACTTCTAAAGCAATGCAATTCATATATACTGTTCTGTCGATTGGGCTTCAGATCTCTTCGCACTCTATCTGAAGGAAAGTCCTTCGCTTTCACCCAAACGGATGCGTCACGTGATCGCACGCTCATGCCATCAGCACATATAGATTTGCACCGACACTTATCACTCATTTATTGCAAATTACCTTGCTTCTTTGCGCCAACTTGCTTGCTTTCTAATTTGCTTATTTTGTTTTATTTAAACTCATTTTTATTTTATTAAAAATAAATCAATAAAAAGTTTCATTAAGATATACAGATAGAGTATGTGGATATAACCAGTTATACTTGTTACTTTTTAATATTTTGTTTAATATTTTGTTTATATTTATTTATTTCACAAAGAAGGTGTATAATTTTAAATAGGGTTGTAAATTTCAGTGACATTTATTTTTGATTGAAAGTTTCACTGAACGATTGAAACTTTCACTTTGCATTGTATAAAGACAATAGAAAATTAAATATGTAAATTTTAATTTTGTTAATTTATCATTAAATTAGTCGTTTTATTAATACAACTGCTATTATTACCATTACTGAGCCTAAAGTCATCATTATTATTAGCTAATTATTTAATTAAAACTAGTTAATTAAAAAAATCATTTTAAATATGTTGCAATACAAAGTGAAACTTTTATGAAATTTATTTTTCAAAGTGAAAATTTCAGTGAATTTTCATGAAACTTTCATGTGAAATTTTCAAAATCTTTCACTACTTACAATACTAATTTTAAATGATGAAAATAATCTGAAAATTGAATGGTTTTGATATTTGGTGTGATATAGTTAGGGTTGTAAGTAGTGAAAGATTGTGAAACTTTCATGTGAAAGTTTCATGAAATTTCACTGAAAATTTCACTTCA